>JAHDVE020010289.1:0-90126 GCA_022606495.2 Halesus radiatus
GTCTCTATCTGTACATAATAATGATAAACCCTAGCAAGTAATATTTGTACAGCGCCCTTTTTATCAGAAAAACGGTGCTATGCAAATCGTCCAATTATTATTATTATTTTTAAGTCAATTATGCAATCAATAAGTTAATTAAAGATTACTTTGTAATCACCACTTTATTAATATATATATTTATTATTTTTAAAAAGAAAGTTACGAATAACCTGACAGTATTTGAAAATCTCCTACCACCATCACAGTGAGCGGAAGATGTTGCTTATGTCGATGTCAACATGTATCGAAAGCTATGCTTTCCTAATCAGGAATATACAGAATACAAAAAAAAAAATCTCAATTACTAAAACTAAATTGTATGTTAAAAAAACGTTAATTAACAACTTATTGACGAATAAACGTTTTCATTATCTTTACTATTTATTGTTTTTTCTATTGCAACCCGCTAGTACCTACCTTTACATATAATAATCGTTTAGTTTGCATTTCCTTTCAACTTGCAATTGGTCATGATATGTGCGATAAAAAGTGCAATATAAACAGTTGCGCCATTCAATTGTCAGTAAAAACTAAGTACTTACGAGCCTTTCTATATCTAGCTCATAATTCCTACTCTCTATTTTTCCCCGACTGCAACTGTAGACTGAGTTGATTAAATCACTGTCAATATTGTGTAACAGATATACCGCCGCGTAGTGTCTCAATGGCAGGTCTTTTTAATCAGAGTAAGTAAAGCACAATTCCATTCCACTTCCAGGAATAAATTCTACAATTGCTACGGATTTTAGTGGCGAGAGACCAAAGTCCAATTACACAAAATACATAATACGAAATGAAATAAATAGTAGCTACAGAAAAAGAACTGCATATACGTAATACAAGAATGAAGCAATGACAAAAAGAGGACAAAAATATACATTTGAGAAAACATAGTTTTAGTAGAGTCCATGATTTTAGATATTCTGAATAATAATCTTCGAGTTCTAATTTCGTAAAGCCCAAAGAGTTAACTTTAAATGTTTCTGAGTCTACTTTAAGGAATTTTGAACTGAATGAGTTGCAATAAATAAGGTGAGTCAATAATAAAATGAATTATTTTAAAAATGCAAATAAGAAATGCTAATTGATGCAAATGTGAAATTGTCATCTCGTACAATGGAAAATATTAAAATAGAATAATACTTAATCAAATTTACACTTGTCATGAAATTTAATAATAGAAAATTTTACAACTGACCCCAAGAAATATTTAAAGACAAATTTTGGCATTTCCGCTAGGCGGTGTGCGACTTCGGGATGGTTACGTTCGGAAGGGGCATCAGCCCGATGCGCAGACTCGTTGCGCCAATACAAGCCTTCTCGGAGACAATATTTAGGAAATAGGAAAAATAATATTTTCATTTATAAAAATTCCAATCTTCTGCTCTTTCCAAAGTGTGGTGATTTCTCAAGTCAACCATCGAACGAACTGGGGACACGATAGGCATCTCCCAGAACTACAGCGGGAGACAACGATGTTGTTTTAATAATGATCCTGAGTAACAATTATCAGTATTTAAGTATAGACCAGTATGGTTTCCGCTTTGTGAGAACTTATAGAAAAAAGTCAATAGATGTCCCATATAAATAAAAATCGGATAGGTATATCCGAGAAAGTATCCAGATTGCCAACAAATTTGCCTTAGAGTCATGCAGTCAATGCAAAAAGGTGATTGAATTAAAGATCTTCTTTTTGTTGTGCCTTTTATTTGTCTTTAGAGTAATCCTTGTAGCGGCAAGCGGTCATATCTCTATCTAGGTCGATTCGTATCTTCCAGCACCGCGCAGTGTATATGTACATGGCACAGAAGCGGAAACTATTTATCTATTAACACATTCATGCACAGTATAATGTGAATACTCTCTTCTGTGCCATGCCTGCCATTATAGATGATGTTGGCGTGCAATATGGATGTTGGCGTGCAATCTTCGACATCTCCTGCTTCACAGATTGTATCTGCTTCGCTATTGAAGATTACACAGCAGCCGTCTACATCGACTGCAATTGATAGTTCCGCTCCAATTACAAAGGTTAAGAAGTTTCTACCATCTTTACCACCTACACCGGTAACATCTGACGCTCCGACTACTAGGGAGACAGTTACAGCCGATGCCATCATTTCACAACCCTCTTGTCCGTCTAAACCACCCGAATGGATCAAAATTACAAATAAGCGGCGTGTCACCGTAAGGGGTAGCAAAAAAACGTGCGCAACTGAGGCACCAACTAACATTTTTTTTCACTGTTACCCCTTACATCCTGACACCTCTTGTGATGACATGTCGCTTTACCTTAATTCGCTCGTAAATACCGTTTCGTTTGCAATAGCAAAAATTAAATCTAAGGGTGAGTACTCATCTTTTAAAATTGGCATGCCTCAGTCAGCCGTTGCCGAGGTTTTGAAATCAAAACACTGGCCGCGCGGCACATTCATCAAAGAATGGCAAGTTAGGCTGGCGGCGCCGCGACTTCCAGCTGTCGTGGTCGGCAACAGCTGACTGGACTTACATAGAAAAAAGTGCTTTTACTACCAGAATGTTCGGGGGTTGAAAACTAAATGCTCGCATTTCTACAATAATGTTGCGGCCGGTGACTATGATGTCTTAGCGCTGACCGAGACTTGGTTGAATGCGGGTGTTTTAACCTCTGAGCTTTTTGGTGGTGACTTCTTAGTTTTTAGAAGGGATCGAGACAATGGAGATGGCCACAGGCAGGGTGGCGGTTGTCTCCTTGCCTTTAAGGGCGTGGAAGGGTTAAAGGTCGAACGCATCCACGCCCTAGAAACTGAGCAAGAGGATTTATGGGTAAAAGTATCTTGCAAACTGTCTGTCACATAGTGCGTAGTTTATTTCCCGCCTAGCAGTAGGTGGGAAGTATTTAAGCATTTTTTTGACAAAATACACGCTAATTTTGATGAAATTGGTAAAAAGAATATTATTATACTGGGAGATTTTAATTTGCATTCCGCTCGGGACGCCCCTAAGGTGGAATCCGACTTTGAATACCTATGCGCAGTCTTCGGTCTTTCACAGTGTAATAATATTCAAAATTCCAATTCCAGAATCCTTGACTTTGTTCTGTGTAATGCCATTCTTGAGGTGAGACGTTGTGTTTTTCCACTGTTGCTAGAGGATAGCTATCATCCGGCCATTGAATTCCAGTCCAGTTTGATCAGATCGCCCTTAAAAAGTAATAGAGCCCCCACCCTTGTAAATAAAATCTCAAGGGGGTGGAATTTCAACAAAGGTGATCTCACCGGCTTGTACGATTCAATGAGCCGGGTGGACTGGCAAAACCTCTTCACATTTGCTACAGTGGATGAGGCGGCGCAATATTTCTACACTTGTATTTACGATGTATTTGATTCATGTTTTCCCAAAAAAAATGCAGGCAGTGGTGGTCGCAAATATCCGAAGTGGTTTTCGAGAGAAGTCATTTCGAATATAGAGATCAAGCATGCCCTTCACAAGCGTTGGAAGGCAGGAGGACTTCAGAGTGAATACGATCTTTTTAGTTTTTACCGGGCATTAGTTAGGCGCGAGGTTCGAGTGGCCTATCGAGCTAACGTGTCTGAAATCGAAGGTAACATCATGCACGATCCCAAGATGTTCTGGCATTACATAAAAACCCTTCGGAAGGATGGTGGTCTTGAAGATACCATGATGAAAGGTGATCAGGAATTTCATGGCTCGGGTGTGGCAAACGCGTTTGCTGATCATTTTCAATCTGTCTACAGTAGAGATCCTCCACTTCTAGATATTAATAATGCTGCCGCATTTAATACCAGAGGAGCCTCTAACGTTGACTTATGTATATTTACGGAATCTGATGTTATGAATGCCATAAGACACATGAAGAACTCGCACTCTATCGGCCCCGACTTCGTTCCCGTATTCTTTATTAAAGGGTGCGCTGAATTCCTCAAAGCACCTTTAACTTTTATATTTAATCTAGCTATTAGTACCTCCACTTTTCCAGAATTATGGAAAATTTCAAAAATATGTCCTATTTTTAAAAATGGTTCCAAAAAGTCAATCGAGAATTATAGACCTGTTGCCATACTTTCAGCTCCTGCTAAACTATTTGAAAAACTAATCCATAAATTCATTGTACCTCAAATAGACGCATATATTATCCCCGAACAGCATGGTTTCAGAAAAGGAAGATCTACGGAAACCAATCTGATGGTTTTCACTGACTATGTTGCTAGGTCCCTAGATAGTGGATACCAAGTAGACTGTTCATATAATGATTTCTCCAAAGCCTTTGATAGCGTGAATCACGATATCTTACTAACAAAACTTGCCCAAATGGGTTTCTCCCTACGTATGCTAAAGTTTTTTAGAAGTTATCTCAAAAACCGGAAGCAATTTGTCACACACGGAATTTTTCAATCCGCTGATTTTCTTGTTTTTTCTGGGGTCCCCCAAGGGTCAATCCTAGGGCCTCTTCTCTTCTCTATTTTCATTAATGACATTGCAAAAGTCATCCGTTTTTCTCGCTTTCTCCTTTTCGCTGACGATCTCAAATTATTTCTACTAATTAGAAATATTTTAGATTGCCTACATCTTCAACCTGACATTGATAACATCTCTGAATGGAGCCTACGAAATCAGCTTTATTTCAATATCTCAAAATGCGTAGTCCTGTCTTTCACCAGAGCATTTAGTCTCACCTACCACAGATATACTATGCTCAGTCATAATCTCAAACGTGTTTCTACTATAAAGGATCTTGGAATCGTGTATGAAAGTAAACTTACGTTTCGTGTTCATATCGAAGGGGTATGTCAATCTGCATTAAAAATGTTAGGATTTGTCATTCGGACCGTGAGGGTTTTTCGGGATACTCGTACTCTTAGAATATTATACTTCTCTTTAGTCCGTAGTAGGCTGGAGAGTGGGTCGGCTATTTGGAATCCTCACGAGACGGGGTGCTCCCTCATGTTAGAGAGGGTTCAGAAAAAGTTTTTGAGATTTCTTTACATGAGGGAGTACGGACTCTATCCGTGGCTTTATCCAACTAACTTTCTTCTGGGCATGCTTGGATTTCACTCCCTGCAGCTCAGAAGAGAGGGGTATGCCGCTACCCACTTTTTTAGACTACTGCGAGGCTCCATAGAGAATTCAGCTATTTTGGAACGCATAAGTCTTTATGTTCCTGGTGACTATCTAAGACAGCGTCGTCATAGATTATTCTATCTTCCTACCTGTAGAACCAACCTGCCAATGGTTCTCCCGGTGGGGAGGAGTATATTGCTCCTGAACAAAATCTCACAGGATATCGACATATTTTGCGTCAGTGAGGAAAGATTCAAAAGGGAAATTCTATTGATTCTTGAAAGAATCTCTTCTCATTGACGCGATCTTCACCACTGCCTGAATTTATTTTTTTTTTATTTTTAGTATATTTCTTTTTCCTTGTACATTGTTTTACAAATATTAAATAAGTACCTGTAATTTCTCTTACGTATTAAATATAACATGTTTGTAATTGTATTAGAAATTAAATAAAAACATTATTATTATTATTATTATACTGCATGGTGCCGGTAGACGAGACAGGCCAGTATCATAACCCTTATCATAATGTATTTTATAGTGAATAAAAATAAAATGAAATGAAAAGACGGAGTATCTACTTGTACGTGTGATAGTAAAACGGTAAATCAACACACGTAGGGATATTATATTATAAGGATATTAAAAGTACGAAAATAGCCCGGTAACCTAACCCAACCTAACATAAGTATTAATTTATTTTTTTAATTAAATTATTAATTAAGTTCTCGAGCTGGTTTTACTTTTCGTTCTTTTAGTTACTTTTTATATTCAAATGAAACAATCAAACATTGTTTTAACCATATTTAATTTTCATGCCGGTTTTGGAACAACCGTTCCATCGTCAGGACAAAGTATATACTAAAATATATTACAAAATTATGGCAGAGCATACTTAATAAGTGCCACAGTGGGGGTGAGGACGTGACTAGGGATTAATAAAGAGTGGGAGAGGAGATATATACTTAATATACTTTTAATAATTGTGCCGATTCATACGTGTGTTGATTTATCCAGTCACAATGTCTAAGCTGTGGTGGTCGAATACTTGTTGATAGTGAATATTCAACTGTGTGGGTGTTGACGAATTCAAATAGGTATATGCACATTACAACACAACAGTGCGTAACGTATAATATATAACAGAATGACAGAGAGAAAATTAAAATAAAAATATGAACGACAAAAAATAATAATAATTTTTTTTTTATCTAACTATTATATGTCATAAGCCCTGAGGAAAATAATTTCCCTCGGGGCCTATGTCATCTTTGGGGATGTTGTGTGAAGAGTCTTTTAAGGAAGGAGAGGAAGATCTGGGAAGGGAAAAGGTATAAGGGTTGGGTAGGAATCTGGTGGTCAGTGTGTCCAGGAGTGACGGACGTATTCCTCCCTATCCTTATACTTCCCTTCCTCTGTAGTGCAAGACGATGGGTAGAGATAGTCCGACTGGAGAGGTCGGGGGTCTCTCCTGATCCGGTCCACCACGAAGCTGGTGGGCAGACGCTTTCAAATCTCACCCCATGAACTCGGACACCTAACTAAGTACCTTTCTTTCAGTAAAACCAAAATTAGAAACTCAAAATCCTTTCCGCTTTTACACCTACACCCATGTATTACCTCTAAAATCTCAAACTGCACATGCGGAGAAAAAAAAAGAGATAATATTAAATATCTAGGGTTAACAGTGGACTGCAAACTTAAATGGGAACTCCATATTAACCTACATGTAAAAAGAATCCGGAAACTATTTTCTTTTTCAAAACAATAAGAAACATCGTGTCACTAAAACGATTCAAAAATATTTATTTTGCCTTCTGTCAAAGCATTTTAACTTATGGAATATCAGCATGGGGTGGAGTTGCAGACCAATATATCAAGGCGCTGAACACATCTCACAAAACAATAATTAGAATCATGTTAAAAAAACCGTATTGACTTTACACGGAAAACTTATTAATTAAAATTAGCATTCTTGATATAAGAAAGTTATTTATTAAAAAAAATTATCTATAATAACTGCATAAAATCATCAACTTCCTACATATCTCACTCACAAAACGAAAGAGCTAAATCTCACAATCATGTTCAAGTACCCAATATTAAATCCACTTTTGCACAAGAAACACGATTCCTACCTCTCACCTCTCATGTTCAACACCTTCCTAATAGAAACCTCCCAACATATACCGCAAAACAACCTAACATAAAAACTTCAACACATGACTAATAAACAAAAAAAGGAATTGCAGCACCAAATTACTTGCAAACTCTCCTTAATCTGATATTGTTATTCTTATTACTATTATGTGTATATATTTTTTAATTTAAACATTTTTATTATGCACTTTTGAATAACCCTTTTTTCGTTTTTTTAATTTTTAAAATTTTCATTTTGTAGCTTCGCATGTAAACTTTGTATTAAAAAAATATTTTATCTGTTTTACACATTTCCTTTTTAAGGTTTTTTATTAATTTATTTATTTTATTTCATTTTTTATTTATTTATTACAAAAAAATTACAAAATTAAAACATAATACATGATATACATGATTTTTTTTTCTTGTTATTATTCTACTCTCCATAAGTTGAGCTCCAGTAGCTCGTGGTTATGGGAGGAGTATTTACAAACATAAGATAAAGTGAATACATTGTTAGAGTAGGTGATATGAAATTAAAATTAAAAACTTATTAAATAAATACAAACGTAAATCAACAAAACACTTTTAGACTAATAATAATGATTAACCAAACAGTAATTTATACGCAGATAGTACATTATTAGGGGTACAATATATCATTATCTGAGTTCAGGGAATTAATTTGCTTTTTAAATTGTTCATATTTCAAAGTGTCGGTTATACTAATTTTGTTTTTAGATAATAATATATTGAACCATCTTATACCTAAATACAAATAGTGGTGATGAGCCGTGGGCATTCTTAACATTGGGATGGTTATTAAACCATTAGTTTTAAATCTATCGCTCATACTATCAGTGGAGTGAATTTTATTGATGAAAAATTCTTTGTAAATTTGATGTAAGGCGTTTCTTTTATACAGTTCGTTAATACTTGATACAATAAATTTCCGAAATATCTCTATAGTAGGAAAGTCGTATGGTTTTTTAATGATGATTTTAATTATTATTTTTTTAATTTTTATTATTGGCTGTAGTGAGGCTTTATAGGCCCCTCCCCACCCAATTATGCCATACTGCAATAGGGACTGAATTAATGCATAATATACCATTTTAATTGTTTTCTTGTTTAATATGTTACGTGTGTTATAGAATACATATATAAGTTTTCTTACTCGTTCAACGGTGAGTTTGATATGGTCGTTCCATTTAATTTTTTTTTTTAAATGAAAATCGTTCTAGTAACAGGATAAATAAAGCACTTGAAGTACCTTTGTTTAAAACTAGGCTTGCGCAGAGACATGCTTTTTTTATTGCTCCTAAAATTTTTAATTTTCTATCTACAGAATGTAAGTGTCCAAACATATCATCTTTAAACACATACAAAAATGAAATAAAAAACTGGATTAAAATTAAAGATATCAACCCTTTCCTGCTATAACTGTATATTTTCCCAACTTTTCTTTCTTTGTTTTTCGATTTGTTTTCTTATCTAACTTAAAATCTTTTATTTAACCAATATACTGCAACTAACTGATACCAGGTATACCCAAGCACTGGCCTTGCCTATGTGGGATTTTTTGTTTTATATACTTTACACATAGGTTGTTCAGATGTTTTTATAATTTAATGTGAAAAAAAAACATAACAAAATGTTTATAATCATTGTACCTTATTTGTGTGATGTATGTTTCAAAAAATTAATTAATAAAAATTAATAAATCTTTTATGATTCCAAGATATTTGATATTAGAACTCTGATTTAGCTTAGAACAGCCCGTATTACACGTTGAACGAGACGTGTAGGCCCGCACAGGGGACTGTAAATATTTAGTCACCAGCACACAGGGATCGTGATTCGCTAGTCCTCCTGAGAAAGATGTTTGGTAGTTTCTAGATGTGGATGTCGTCGCCCGGAGCGTACTTGATTTGTAGCACAGGCCAGTATGGTCGATCGCTTGAGGTGGTGTCAGCTGCCATATGAGCGAGATTTATTGCATATCCGGGATGGCATTTGGGTCGGATCGGTTGTGGCAAGTTCGTGGGTAGGCTGAGTGGCTGTCGAGCTCAGGTTGCGGCATATCCGGGGACGGCATTAGGGTCGGACCGGTTGCGGCTATCTCGTAGGTAGGCTGGTGGAGTGAAGATCTCTCACTTGATGAAAAGAGCAGTTCGGGTAGAGTGGAGATCTCTCACTTGGTGAGGAGAGTAGGTCCGGGTAGATTGAAGATTGTTGCCGATTTTAACGGTGGAGCAGCGTTACAGTGGAGATGTTGCTTGGCCAGAGTCGTGAGCGAGAATAGGGGCGGGTGCCTATGTGCGTACCATTTTTATGGGGCGCCGGCAACGTTATTTGCAGGTGTTATGAAATCATTGCATTTTTGTGGTGTAATTTTCACTTGTTCATGGTGAAATATAGGCCTTTGGCTCGCTTAGTATTGAATTTGGTTGTGAAATCTTGACTTAGTTATTTGCACGTGTTGTTTTGACAACTTCTTTGTTTCAGAGGTCGTTCAACTGACGTGTTGTTATTTTTGTTTACGTTTTTGAAAGGCTTGAGTTTATTTATCATACACACGTTCGATATACATGTAATATCATTTATACAATTTTTAGAGTGAATGGTTATGTTAATTAAATTTGCTGGTACTTCTTCTTGTAGAGAGAAGGGAATAAAATATGTTTTTTCCGTGATGAACGATAATAGGTTGTTATCAAACCATTCTTTGATAATATTTATATCGTGATTGGCAGCGATGGTAATCTCATTCCATGTCTTTTTTTCGATAATTATTGCAGTGTCTTCAGCAAAAGATATAATTGACATAAATTATGAATAAAATTGGTCCGATGACAGTCCCTTGGGGGATACCAAATCCCAAAATTTCAACTTCACTTAATGAGTTGTTTAATTTGACCTTTTGGCCTCTTTGAGTTAGATAGCTTTGAAACCAATACCTAACCTTGCCAATAATACCGATATCATTTAATTTGTTTATTAGTTTTGTATGTGAGATACTATCGAATGCCTTACGTAAATCTATGAAAATGCCTATGCATTTTTTTTATTATCCAATGCATGTTATACAGTTGAAGTTAGTTCTGCAATGGCGTCCTGAATACCTGATTTCTCTCTAAATCCAAATTGGCTCGGACTAAGTATTTTGTTTTTTTCAATATAATACATGAGTTGCTTTTTGACGACCTTTTCAAAAAATTTTGCAATATTCGATACGAGAGATATAGGTCGATAATTTGTTATGGTGTTAGGGCTGCCAGATTTAAAAACTGGAGTTACGATAGATTTTTTATAAACTGATGGGAATATTCCACTATTCAAACTTAAATTTATAATGTGGGCAATTGGAGTGCTTAGTAATTTAATATACTGTTTCAGTAGTTCTACTCTGACTCCTGTGCAGATCCTCCTGTGTATCAAATCCTAGTGCAGATCCATCTTTTAAATCATTAATAATATTTTCAATATCTTTTATTGTTACCGGTTGGAATACAGACAGATTATTTTTTTTAGGACAGTCCTTCTCGAAATGATCTATTTTATATTTTTCATCGATCTGTATGGCTAAATTTTGTCCGACGCTAGCGAAATATTTATTAAAGGCCTAGCGAAATATTTTAGCACATTTTTTCGGTTCCCTTACGGCGTGTATAAAATTATTTTTGATGTAAATTTTTTGGATGAGAGATTTATTCTTTTTTTTATTATTTATTTCATTTACTGTTTTCCAAATCTGTTTTACATTTTGATTAGCCATTTCAATTTCCTTTTTGTAAAAGTTTTCTTTGGTTATTTTTATTAAAGAGGATAATTTATTCCTAAATTTCTTGTAAAAAGAGATAATTTTTTTATCGTAGGGAAATTTTTTAGTCAGGCGATATAATTCTTCTTTTTTTCTAATAGACACGAATAAACCATGTAAGGTCCATGGTTTAATTTTTTTGAATTTAGCATTTATTTTTATATTAATCAGTTGATGCCGTAATATGATTACAAAGAATATTATCAAATACAATTGCGATTGTTTCAGTGCACGTTGATTGTAATACGGGAAGCCAATTTTCTTTAGTTATTTTTATTCTTAATTTAGTATGATTTATTGACTTTTTTATATAAGAATTGAATTCAGAATTTTTCTTATTCTTTGTATTAATGTGTTGTATATAGATGCACGTATGATGGTCCGGAATATTGTTTTTTAATATTATTGTATGTATTTTGTCTGTATCTTTTGTTCTACACCATATATGATCAATACATGATGGGCGTTGGCCCGTCATTTCTTGAGTGTGATTTTTTATACACAATATAAAATTCATTTCAGACATGAAATTGACAAATTCAGATTATATTTTGTTTTTATTTTAATTTGAAATGTCAATGTTAAAATCAACAGCTATTATTATGTTATGTTTACTATTTTTGATAAAATAATGGTTCTGAATTCATCCATAAAAGTATATTCATTGGATCCGTGTGTTCGGTAAACCGCAATAATGTTAACTATCACTTTGTTTACATTTAAAGTAATATCTAAGCAATTTACTCGATGCATAGGTACTTCATTCACTGTGATATTTGAATAACAAGAATTCACAAATACAACAATACCGCTATTTCTGTTTATCGTATAAGAAGTTACAAAGTGTTATAATTCGGTATACAAAAAGTATTGCTGTTGTATTCATTAGAAAATGCTTCGGTTAACACGATAATGTCCGGTTTATTATTTAATAAATGAATTGATAATAAAAATTATAAATAAAATTGGTATAAATCTGATATTATTTTAAATATAATATCAGATTTATACCAATTTTCTATATAAATTTTTTCATATAAAATTTTCATAGATCTGATACTTAAATGTAATATTGAGAAGGAATTTGGTATTTTATCTGTGATGTTATTACAATCATTCAAAGTATGACAAATATATTGCGAAATATTAAAGGTTTTATCTAATTCGTCAGTGAAAAAATTATTCATAATTTAGGGGAAAAAAGTTAGCGTAATGCAACTCACTCATATTCAATTTGCATTTGCGCATTTTGTATCATTTTCTTACGAAATTCACATAAGTGACTATTGGCTGGATGTTCATTTTGGTAACCCTTTCTGTTTGTGCAGTTGTGGAATTTGGCAGGCTCTTGTTTTTTGGTACAATGTTTTATTAGATGTTCTTCTGCACAGTGGTGGCATCTGGGACTTTTCATTATTTCCAGGCATCTAATTGATGTATGACCGTAACCAAGGCAATGGTAGCATTGCATCAGTGGATCGCAGTCTTCTACGTTTGCTCTTGTATATCCAATATTGATCCTTTCTTTCGATATTATTATTTTCCTTAGTATAGATGTTGTTTGAATGATGAAATTCGACAATTTATCAGTTTTTTTGTTCTTCAGCTTTTTTTTACTATAATTGCGTCATTATCAGTTTCCGAATTAATGGCATATTTTAGGTCTTCATTTTGATTTATTAAATCAAATAAGAGGTCCTCTCCCTTGTAGCCGGCATTAACCCCCTTGATGATAATGTAAGGCTTCTTTTTCTTGACTTCATTAGCGTATATTCCAATATCCGGGTAGTCATTAATTTCGTTTTTTTTTATTTTTTCGGTATCATTTTGCTTCTCATATGTTAGTATTATTTTGTTCTGTTATGTTTTTTTAATCCCGAGATTCCAATAATAATAATAATAATATTAATAATCGGATGATTTTTATAGCGCCGTTTTTGTGAAAAATCACCTCAAGGGCGCTGTACAAATCTTACTTCCTATTCTTACATTATTCCTTTATAACATTACTTTTTTTTTTTGGAAAGGCTATCATTACAGATTATTTATAGACCATATTAAGAGATGCAGTTAAATTATCAAAACTAAATACGGCTTGATCTAAGTTTTCATACATGTTAAATTGAGAAAAAAAATGCTAACTGTATTTATTCCTTACGATATATTGCAAAACGCTAATAAAAATGATTGGAGTTATGTGAAGTCGGGCGGCAGGTGAGGACGGGGGCCGGGGGAACTGATCCATATCCATATCCATATCCAATCTTCTTTGTCTTTGTTGGTAATGCCCCTGGGCGGCCTGACGGGACGCTTGGTGTTGGTCTGCCCGTACGCCAGGTAGCGCTTGTCGGCCGGCTTCAGGATCTGGCAAGAGCACACCAGCGTGTCGTCCATTTCTCGCCCCAGCCGGTGGTGTCCTTGTCGGGGTCGGACCACAGCAGGTCGCAGAGCAGCCTGGTCGGGCACGTCCGTGGGCCCGCATGATGCACCGGATCTGTTCTGTAGACTGGAAGTCAGAACTCAGGTCGCCGTGACAGCAGAAGATCTTCTCGTCAAATGTCTTTTCCTATTGCGCCTTTCTCGGCAGCCACTAAATCTAATTTTGCGGGTTGCGGTTGTGGTACAACATTCAAGGTTATACAACGATATCTTTGCAGCTATTAAATGGTCCAAAATAACACATTCACTATTAAGTTTGCGTTGTGTAGTCCGGTCGTAAACGATATTGTTTACAATCACCATAGTTCAAAGAATAACATTGTAAATCATCCATTCACTTTTGACACTTCCCTAGGCTTTTAACAGGCAAAGGTCTTTTAACAAGCACATGTGGCGAACGCCTTCGACCGATGACCGATGGTTTTGGGTTAATTTAGAATAACGTGACAGATTTGAACTTAAAATGTTTGGGTTTTTATTTGATTTTTTATTATAAACATGATTTAAGCCCTAAAATTATATGATTTTTATAAATGTAAACTATAAATTATTGCGATTATTTTACGCTATTTTAACACCGGAAAAATTAAGAACTTAGCAATATTTCCCAGATAAACTGGAGCGCTTATAAAAAGCTGCCGGCTACTACGAGTGCGCCAAAATACCTAGTTTAGATACTTTTATTTTATCTTTTATTATTTTTTCGATTTGCTCTGCAGGCTTATCTTCTTTTGAAGAAATTATTAGAGCAAAAAGAGGTTTAGGTAGTGGATGAGATTTCTCTCTAACCACCATTGCCTAGCTTTTATTGTCATGCTTTTTATCTTCATTAGATGCTTTTTTTATCAATTCTTCTAATTTACTGATGTAATTTTCTTGGTTTTCTATCACTTTATTTTGTAGATCGATAATTGTGTTTTGTAAGGTTGTTTTTTTCCAATTTCCAAGAATTTTCTATATTGATTAATATAGTTTCAATTTCTAATTTCGCTTATTTAGCAGCTTTAGTACTACCAATTTTATTTAGTTCCGTGAGAATTTTTTCAATATTTATTTTAAGTTCCATATTGGAAACATGGTCCGGAAGGAGTTAAATTTATGTTTAGTTTTGTAGTGCAGGTCTTGTGAAGCGACCATCAGTGGCGAAACTCGCAACAATACTGTATATATATATCTATCTATATATTTATTTTTTATTATTACCCGTCTCAGAACAGACATCGTCTAGTGAGGCGGGTAAAGTACATGAACATATTTAAAATTTTATACCAATAAACGCCTGGGATGCCGGCACTGAAATGAATAAACCCAATCAAGTTTGTAATACCCTCGTAACATCAAACCAGTACATAACTTAGTAGGGGATGCGACTAGATACGTTATCTCTACTGGGTTCGTGCAGCTTCAATCGAGCGACGACTAGATACGATCCTCTATATCGAACTGGTACGTACTACTCGTCGGGCTCACACAGACGACCCGACCACAACCTGATAGGGACGAGACTAGATACAAAGCTCTGTCAGGTTATGTCTGCACAAATGATTGAATTGTGCAACGCCCGATTTCATAATTTATTTTTATCGATAGAGATGCGACTTAGGTACAAATCTCTATGTTTGCACAAAATAATGATTTGTGCAAACACCCGATTTCATTTCATTTCATATTGCTCTCGATAAGCGTAGTTTCGGGTGTGTGGAAGAAGTGAACGATAAACAGTGCACGTTATCGTCTTCTTTTTTCTACGCCCCTGAATGTCGTTTTCGGTCCGAGCCGCTACTGGCCACTAACGGGACATTTCTCCGACCCCCGCCACTTCTACGGTCGCTCCCGGCGACGGTCCCGAAAGCAGAGCGGGCTCCCATTGGTTGAGCCCCTGCGATCCACAAAAACTTGTCAAAAATTATTGTTCTATCAAAATTGTCTGTCTTTGTAAGCGATTCCTGCGGCTGCGGTGACTGATCTAAATAAACGATATTTTCTGATCTGTTCATTAGCACCCGCGGAATCGAATAACCTTACTCAATTTATGTTTTTACAATGCATTTTTCTGTAATTCGGCGGCAAAGTATCAACTGTCCTACTTTGACCGCCACGACATTTTTTGTAATAATTTTGGCTTCTTTAATAAAAAATAGGTAAAGATTGCAATAGGCTCACTTCAGGCAGGAGATCGAGGTTCACATCCTAATTTTTTGATTAAGTCGATCCAACATTGACAGAATCTACGGCAGCTCGCGAAAAATTCACGAGTTCAAACTGCCCGATACGCCGGCTCCCCGCAGCACGGTATCGCATCGGAGTACTTAAGCGACGATTGCAATTCCAAAAAAGTTTCTCACGGATTCAACACCTCTCCTGCCTACTTCGCCTGCATCTTCACCCGGCCTGAAAACCGATCAAGACTTTTCTTCACCTTCACCAGCCCCTTGCAAGAAATCGTCTGCCTTTTTCAAGGCATTTCCCCCCCTCAAGGCATACACCTTCCCCCTTTCTTCCTAACCTGCTCTGAAGCGTCGAAGTGGCCAGCATCATCTTCTTCTTCTAAACGTGCGGCAAGAGTTTACAGATCTTGTCCCGTACACCTTCTATGTCACCAAACGTAGAGAACCACTTTGGGTAACCTATGGCAGAAGTGTTGGTTGATCAATGAATGGTTCCCGGTGCGGCGGTACCCTACCCGCCTCCCCAAATGATGTACATGATACGTAATATACAAGTACATAATAATACACTCGTATATTATATAAATGTATAGCTATAGGAAGAGACCCCAAACTCAGTGTAACATCTTCGCTAACGGGGCACAGTTGAAACAGGTTGACTAATTTAAATACCTTGGGGTTGAATTCTCAAGCGATGGCCGGCAAGACGGAGAAATTAATCATAGAATAGGTGCGGCAAGCGGTGTGCTGCGTCCTCTTTACAGCTCAGTGATAAGGAAAGCTGAGCTAAGTATCGAGACAAAGTTTGCAGTGTACAAATCAGCGTATCGCCCACGCTTTCTTATGGTCACCAGATCTGGATAGTGAACGAACGGTTATGTTCTAGGGTCCAAGCTGATGAAATTGAGTTGCAGGAGTTACAAGATGGGATAGAATAAGAAGCTCGATGATCCGGGAGAAGCTTAATATCGAACCACCACTACTCTTCATAGAAAAGTCGCAACTGATATGGCTTGAGCACGTGTTAAGAATGTCAGATGGTTGAATTCCACTGAGAATTCTGAGTGCTATTCCAGAACAGACACAGGTGTGAGAAGCAACTCCAGAGGCTATACGAGGAGAGGCTGGACCTACTATGGACGGATGCCGTAAACGTAACATAGGACAGGAATGCCTGAAAGCGCCTTGTCGATGTGATGACAAGGATGCCCCGACCCGAGTAGGACAAGCGAGAGAAGATGTACATAAAGTGGATGACGTAGTGAATAAAAGCAACTTGTTTTTCTATTGCAGCTAACATAAAAATGTACATAATATTTATTTATAAAATACATGATATTTAATTATGACATTTACATAGGGTAGATACATTAAATCACCATACAAGGCGGCTGCCTGTTTCATGGTGACCAATGGAGTATAGTTACTTTGTATGAAGTATAGTGTAAATATTTGCATTATATAAACATGCTGAAAATTAAAAAAAAATATATGATAGTAGAAGATAGAAAGGAGAAAAATATAAGCATGAGGATTAGATTATAAAAATATGAATAACTTTAAAAAAAAATTATAAATGTGCATGTATGCAAACATGAGTACATAGATGCATACATGCATACACACGTAAACACACATGCACATATATATATATTGCGAAAAATGTATCACCTTTGTCTGGGGCTTGTTTTATATGTAATGTTATTTCTAAAATAGCTGAATCTATATTTAGCCCTTCTCTGAAGCCATAATAGGTCTGTAGTTTGTTATATTTGTTGGAGTTCCGGTCTTGTTGAAAATTGGTTGAACTAAAGCAAGTTTGAGTTTGTTTGGTAATACACCTTTATTGAGACTAAGGTTAACGAAATGTAATAGTGGTCGGTTTATAAAAAGTTCAATTATTTTCAGCATATTTGACGATATTTTTTCATTATTGCATGACTGAGAGGTCTTGAATTGTTTAATAGTTTTTGAAATTTCAGGAGAGTTAGTGGGTATTTAATCTAAATCAAATTTAATAATGTTATTATTAAGTTCAGCAAGTATTTTTAGTTGTTATTATTGTGACAGCTGTTTCGGCGTTTAAGGCCATTTTCAAACTGTCGTATTAACAACTAAAAATACTTGCATAACTTAATAATAATATTATTAAATTTGATTTACATAAAATTTTTATAAAAAAATTAAATGGAGTTCTACGAATTAAACACGGAAACAATTAACAGAGTTAGTGGGGTCTAACGTGAGCATATTATTTGTTTCAATGGTAGATTGATTGATTATGTCGGCAAGAATATTTTTATCGGTTGATGTCTAAAATGATAATTTATGTGATTGGTCACAGTGTTTCAATGGTCTTTTAGGGAGGTTTTAATTTATTGATTGGTGGTATTGGATGATCAGTTTTAGATACTTCGGTGATAATATGCCAGATTTTATTGTTATTATTGCCGGCTCTGGACATTGTCTCTTTAAAATGGTTTTCTTTTGTAGTTTTATTGAGATTATTACATATATTTCTGTACTTCTTATAAAATACTTGTGCTTGAGTGTCCGGATTATTAAGTAAGTGTTTATAGAGCTTGTTCTGTTTTCTTAATATAAAAAAAATTAGGCCGTTTTTGATCCATGGTTCCAGTTTTTTTTTTTTCAAAGAGAATTCTTCTGTGACATCCTCAATATGTCGCAAAGGGTTTCAGAAAAGGTATTCAAAAAGCAACGTTTACGTCTGTGGAATTTAGAGTGGAGAGCCAATTTTTACAGTTTCTGAAAATCATTTATTTTCTTTTTTTATATAACTATGTGATGCTCCAGTAATGGGTTATTATGCATCAGACTAATTACTAATGAGTAGTGGTATGTTATGGTTGATTGATATACAATTCCCTTGGCATTTTTTTTGTTCTGTAGTAGGAACATTACTATGTGAATCAAGCCCGTGTTGGTCTTGAGATGTTTATAATCTAGTGTTTGTGTTGACATATTATAGTTAATTAGACAACCCAATCCGGCTGGTCGTGTCAAGTTACAATTCCTCGAACAAATAGCATCACACATCACTAATATATTTAAAAATTCTGAAGTCTTTTCCCCCTAACATACCATTAAGAATTCCTTTACCCTGATTGATGAACTAAAAGACTTACATATTCCTAAGAGTGCAAAATTAGTTTCATTCGATGTTGTTAATCTCTTTCCTAATATCCTCGTAACAGAAAGTAAAAATATATTGTATAAATTATTACAAAATTGCATATTATCTAAAAATTTCGTTAATGATCTGTCTCACCTTTTTAACATATGTCTAAATCAAAACTATTTTCAATTCAGTCATGTGTTTTATCAACAAAAAGAAGGTTTGGATATGGGCGCCCCCACATCTCCCCCTATTGCTGATATCTTCATGGACTACTTAGAGAATAATATTTTGAACTGTAAATCTCCCCTACTTAATAAAGTGCTTTTATGGAAGAGGTATATCGATGATATTTTATGTATATGGACAGGTACGGAGCGCCAACTTAACTCTTTCCTCCTACTAATAAACTCCTTCCATAATCAAATTAAATTCACCAAGAAAATAGGAATCAACTTTACTTTAAATTTTTTAGACCTTACGTTATCAGTTATAAACAATAAAATAGATTTTAAAATTTACCGTTAACCACTTATACAGGCATAACTATCCATAACACCTCTAATCACCCTATATCCCACAAACATTCCGCTTTCCACTCAATGATCCCCCGATTGGTTACGGTACCGTTATCAAATGCTAACTTTTCACTAGCATTATCCATAATTAAACAAATCGCAATAAATAACGGTTATTAGGAAAACTTAGTCAATAACATCGTAAATAAAAAAACTTAAAATTATGTCGTAAAATAAGTATTTATCCAACAGTTCGCCCCCCCCCCAATAATAATATAATAAATAATAATTATCAACCATATCAATGGCGAAGAATCTTGTATATCAATAACTTTTCTAAACAAAGCATTAAAAACCAGATATTAAACCAGCATTTTACACAGATAATAATATAGGTAAATTTTTAATTAATGGTAAAGATAAAGAAGACAGTTTAGGCTTTATTTATTCACTTCAACGCAACGACTGCCAGGCGTTTTATGTAGGCAAAACGTCGCGTAATTCGTGTAAAAGAACACTTAAGATGTCTCAATAATAATGGATTTTCGGAATTTGCCAACCACTTCTTAGAAACAGACCTCACATTCAATAAAAATACAGGCACTAGTTTACTGCATAAAAACAGGGATTCGACTTGATAATTTAGAAGCGTTAGAAATAAAGAAAGCCAAAAACACTAATACTACTCATTATTAACCAAATAAATTTAAATAAAAGTCCAATTCTTAAATTATTCCCAATAAACAAAGTACACGCCCTTCCCTGCCAGGTACCTGCTGATCTCCCACCCTCAGCCCGCCACTCGCCCGCTTTTATCAATCCATAACACATGTATCTTAGTTCTGTTGTGTAAACTGGGAATGTCAGGGAGAGGGGAAACGGGGAAGAGGAAGGTTGGGTTACAGGGAAAGTTATGGGAAATAATTACAATCTGCAGGACTTACCCTGGAGGTGGTTTCCCCGATGTTGAAGTCTGCTCCGGACATTAGCCTAGCTCAGATCGGCAGGGGACATCAACTTCTTATCATACAGGGTCACAAATCGATCGCAATCTTATAATTGGGTTGAGGGCGTTTCTACTTCTACGTTAAATTAGTACAGGGAAGTGTTTTCATACTCGGTGTTTATTGCAACTTAGACAAACATGATGGGTTAAGAATAATCGTGTAGACAGTAAAAAAGGGTCTTAATCTAGGTAGGATTCTATTGTAATATCTCTCTCTTTCTGATTGGAATCTCTAACCGAGTAATGCAGATGATACAAGGGATTAAAGCAACACATTATGGGGAGATGGGAAATCAGCTTACATGGTGTTCTGGTCGAATGGCGGGGGTGGCTGGCAATGACGCCAAGGCCGGACATCTTCACACTGAGTTTAATGGGTTTTTTATATTTAGTAAGGCACCATGTTGAGTTCTTTGACGGCAAGAGGCAAGTCTAGCTGCGGGTCTCAGCCGGCCCGCATTTTCCGGGTCGCAGTTCAGAGACGCAGTTATCTCTTCGGATTCCAGACGGGAAGTGCCGAGTTTCAAGTGGCCGCAAACAACGCCACCGAGCTTGTTAAAGGCGCTCACGTGGCTTTTTTGTTAATTTTGATCTGATTGGTTTAATTGGGCGCTCGAATCGCCTGATAGGTTAATTTATGGAGGGAAATGATGTAGTTGCTTGCCAGGCTTATTTGCCAAGACGAGTAGTTAGAACTCATCTCAGGGTCAACCTTTCGTTACATAACAGTTCATAGTTTAGTATTATACTGACCTGATGAAGCTACGGTAGTAGCGACAAACGGTTGGCAAAAGTATATAACGAATAAAAGTGATGTAAACAAAGTTATTGTTTTATTTTTTAAACTAATATTTGTGATGCAGTTTTTGAAAAAGTATGTTCATGTTTATTGAAATATATTGAAGAGTCAAATATTACGGCCTAGTCTTTGGTTGAAGTTGCATTCAATAAAGCGACGTTATTGATGTATTTGAAAATTAATTTTTTTTCTCTGTGAAGGAAATTGGAGTGAATTTATTTTCATTAAAATATATATCATTTCTCGCATACCATTCATGAAGTGCAGACAAGTCTTTTTGCAATTAGGGGCAATCTTCTACTAATGTGATTTTTCATACAGCTTGAGGTCATCGGCAAATAGGAGATATGTTGAACATTTATAATAGAAATAATAGAACTCTGTTGTTAATAAAGATTAATAACACCAAGGGTCCAAGATGGGAGCTTTGTGCAATTCCCGAGGTTGCCGTAAAAATATTTGCTGAGTTTGCCCCCTACAACTACTACGATGTCAGACTCGGTCGAAAAAGTGGAACAAAGTAAAAATATGTTATAATGTAAGTCATTTATAACTAACTAACTAACCATCACGCTGTTTCCCTGCAGGGGTAGGCAGAGAGGACGGACCCCCAAACAACTCGATCTTGGCATACACTTCTTGCTTCATTCACTTTCATACAACGTCTCATACATTCTCTTCTGTTATTCCAACTTCTGACATTTCCCGACTCAGGTATTTGATTCACTTGATCGTGCCATGTCTACCTCGGGCTTCGCCGGCTTCTTCTTCCATTCGCATTCGCGTCATATATTCTCCTTACACTCCTTTCTTGGTTCATTCGCTCTACATGCCCAAACCATCTGAGCGTCCCTTTCTTGATCATGCTCACTACGCTTACATCAGCCTTACATTTTTTACGAATCTCAACATTTTCAAACGATCTTACTTGTTTTTACCACACATTCGTCTCAGAAATCTCATAAAAATGAAACAAATATTCCAACTTCTGACATGGCTCGACTCAAGTATTTGATTCACTTGATCGTGCCATGTCTACCTCGGGCTTCTCCAGCTTCTTCTTCCATTCGCATTCGCGTCATATATTCTCCTTACACTCCTTTTTTGGTTCATTCGCTCCACATGCCCAAACCATCTAAGCGTACCTTTCTTGATCTTGCTCACTACGCTTACATCAGCCTTACATTCTTTACGAATGTCAACATTTTAAAACGATCATACTTGTTTTTACCACACATTCGTCTCAGAGATCTCTACGCTTTTTGTAGATCTACAATGGCACAGAAGAGTTTCTGGGTTTTTGCGAGAAACTTCTCTGTTAGCATTCGCAACGATAAAATCTGATCCATACACCCCCTTCCGCTCATAAATGCGCCTTGCACATCCCATATTTTATCCTTTGTTTTCGTTTGTACCCTTTCAATCAATATCCTACCATACAACTTTCCAACTGAACTTAGGAGGCTAATAGCCCTGGGATTTCCATATTCCATACGTGACCCTTTACCTTTGTATAGAGGCATGATCACAGCCCTTCTCCAATCTAATGGGGTGTAACCCTCCTCTAAACACTGGTTAAAAAGCTTGCATACTAAGTGACAATTATACGGCTATCTCCATTAAAGTATTCAGCAGAAATATTGTCGAAACCAACAGCCTTACCATTCTTCATACATTTAATCGCTCTTTTTATTTCATCCATGCTGATTTTGGGAACATTCACGCCATCCTCATTCATACCTGATTCGCCACTGGGACTGGGATCAGTCGGGTTGCTTTCAAAAACCTCTTCAAAGTATTTCATCCATCTCGCTTTTATTTCTTTCTCATTCGTTAACATTTTTCCATCTTTTGATTTTATCCCTTTCATACATCCGCTTTCTGGACCATTTCGGGACTTTTTTCCTCCTTCCAAAACAGTTTAATATTTTCTTGGAAGTGTTTTGTCATCTTGATTCCTTCTTCCTCTTCCAGACGTTTCTTTCGTTCTCTCAATCCAACACTTACTCTTTTCTTACATTCCTTGTCTACTTCTTTCGCTTTATTCCGCTCATCACTAGGAGCACTACCAGTTGATATCAGACATAACCACGCTTTCTGTTTCTCTGAGACCAGTGCTTTAATTTCGTCATCCCACCATGCATCGCCTTTCTTCCTATCTTGCGTACTTATTCCACATTCCTCTCTAGCAGATTCGCAGAGACTCACTTTTATGTGGTTCCATGTTTTATCTATACTTAGACCGTTCATTTCCTTCTCATTCAATTCCTGGTAATGGTCGGTTTGAACCCAAGCCCCTCTGAAGACTCTTGTGTCTTCGGTAACGGCTCTCAACCTAGAGTCGTTTATAAATTCAAAAAATAAAACAATATACTGTTTTATTTTTTAAATTATAATGTCACATCACCAAGTTACCGCTTCATATGAAAATATCGTTTATAAATTCCCCATTAGCCCTGTCCACACGTCGCGCTCCTACACTTCGAGGCAGTTCCCAACCAACAATTTTTTTTAGCAGTAAAAATGCCAAGGGAAATCAATTGTGGTTACAATATTTCGGGACTTAGAATTAATGTTCAATTATTGCTTGATGCTTGCTCGCACTCGTCACTCTTCGCACACCTAGCGGAGTCAGGACGGAACTAAACAGGTACAATACATATTGTTGTGAGAGAAAAGATAGTGTGTTCCACTAATTAATTTCTTTACCCGACGACTAACATCACGTCTTATTCCCTCATTAACATCCCAATATTACCCCGGAGTCGATGGGGAAAGAGGACTAGTACCAATCGTTAAAGGGACACTGCCTGAGATTGTATTATTCAATTTGGAGGGTGTTTGTAGGGACGTGTGGGCCCTTGCCATATGGGGAGAGTAAGAGAAGATTAGAGGAGACTACGGACCCCGAACTACGAACCCTCGCATTCAGCGTCCGATGTCAATCCGCCTGTCCATTTATAGATGAAATTTATCATTGTTAGGGAAGATTTACATTCTCCATAGCTAAAGGGAGAGGACTTATCTGATTCGAAAAGGTAAAGACTCAGTGTTGGTAATTGATTACCGGAGCCTCGCGGGACATCTCCAGTCCTCATATCCCCATTCCCCACTTCCCGCTCCCAGGTCACCAGTCTCTACTGACCATTCTACACATAGCCTTATCTCGGGGATCGGATCTACAAAGGTGTGATCGGGAATGTAATACTAATAAATTGTTTAAAAGGGGGCTAGCGGTATTGTATCCAATGAATATTGATGAGTTTATAAAATTGAACATAGAGGCAAATACTCGCAGGTACAAAGCGTGGCTAAATGGTGGACAAAGATATCCAATCGCATAAGTCACCATTTATTTTTTTTAAGTGTTATTATTTCGTAATTTTTTTCCTCTGTATTATTGTCAAATGTATATTTATTATCGTAATACAATAAATAAGTATATGCATAGATACAGCCCTTTAGGGGCTTTAACATATTTAGTTATAAAATTAAAATTATTATAGTGACACGGGTATAAAATATGCTTTACATAGGTACATCGATAGTCTAGGTCTTCAAATTCGAATCAGTACTTTGCCTTTTATTAATTTCTTTGATGAAAAGGCTTGCTCACACCTGTATGTGTTTCCAAAGCGAAATATATAATGTTTTGCATATTTTCTTAGCTCTGGGAAATGTTCACTGGGTAACGAATGCCAGAAATTAATAATGTCAGACACATTTTGTTCCGGGAAAAGCTCATCAATTTTAATTTTTAAGAAGGAATATGTTTTTAAATCAATCAATTCCATTTACATGTTACTAGGCATCTGCACTATTTTTTTTTCACTAACTGAGAAAGGGTTTATAAATGCAAGCATGTAGTTTTCTTCTTTAGCAAAATCACGAAAACGACTTTCAAACGACTCTTGCAAAATATTGATTTTGTCAAAATATTTGGTCAAATTACTATTACCGACAGCACATTCACTATGCTCTTTTTTATTTTATTTTTTTTATTTTTATTTAATATGATAATTTTTTTTTTACAGAGAGTATATAAATAAGACATGATTCATATAGTGTAACAAAAATATAAAATAGCTATTCCTCACCATAAAGAAACAAGGTTCTTGGGTTTGGTGAGTGATTATCGCTTAATTAATCAAATCATAACTTGAAATATTGTTGTACAATAGCAGGAAAATATGAATTTGTCGTGTAAATTTTGTAATTTATCACTAGTAATAGTATTAAAGAAAAGAAAAGAAATGAAAAGAAAGTAGAAGAAAAGAAGAGAAGATAATAATAAAAGACAAAAAAATCTAATAATAAAAAAAAAAATTAAATTAAAAAAAATTGTTACAGTAGTTTGAGGTAATTTTTTAATCTATGTTGAAATTCATGGATATTTTCTATAATTTTAAGATCAGATGGCAGATTGTTAAAAAAAAGTTATTCCTAGATATAGGTATGTGTTTTGCGTATGCTTAGTATTGAATGGCGGGATTTTAATGTTTTGCTGATACCTTGCGGATATATTAAATTGTAATTTATTTAACGTTTTTTCTTTAAAGATTTGAATAATTGCATATTTTTTATAAATTTTATCTACTGTATGTACATTGAATATTGTAAAAAGCTTTTCAGTGGAAAATGATGATGGTTTTTTTTAAATTACCTTTATTATCAATCTTTGAATTATTTTAAGTGGACTTAAAATATTATCATATGTTCCCCCCCAGCCAATAATTCCATATTGTAAAATAGACTGAACAATTGCATAGTACACTCTTTTTAGGTTTTCTAGTCTTAGAATATTTCTTAGTCTTATAAATATATATATATATACATTTTCTAATTCGTTTAACAAGTTCACAAATATGTGTTTTCCATTTAAAATGCTGGTCTATATATACACCAAGGTATTTAATTTTGGAAGTTGAACTAAGAATAGAACATGCTTGATCACAATTGATTCTGTTGCAGTTACTTTGGTGTATTATAATTTTTATTTCTGGTTTTGATTTAAATTTATTGATAGAGAAAGGAATAAATTTTGTTTTTCCAGTGTTAAGGGAGAGTAGATTATTATCGAACCAATTTTTTAATATATTAATATCAGTATTTGCTAGCTTGTTAATAGAATTCCAGACAGTACCTTCAATTATTATGACAGTGTCGTCAGCATAAGATATTATTTTTCCGTTTAGCTTTTGCATGAATATGTCATTTACATAGATGATAAAAAGTAGAGGTCCCAGTATTGTACCTTGAGGTATGCCAAAATTACTTGTTTTTTTATGACTAAGTACCTCGTTTATTTTTACAACTTGAGGACGTTTGAAAAGATAGCTTATTATCCATTCCAGAGCTGTACTATTTATTCCAATGTTGCTTAATTTAATTATTAGTTTATCATGAGATATGCTATCAAACGCTTTTTTGAGATCTATAAAAATTCCAAGGCATTTTAGTGATTTATCTAATGAAGCGTGAATAAGGCTAGTTAATTTTGAAATTGCATCCTGTGTGCTTCTACTTTCCATAAAACCGAATTGATTTTCGTGAATTATACTATTACATTTTATAAACTGGTTAAATCTTTATTTTACAAGTTTTTCAAAAATTTTTGCAATATTTGAGATTACTGAAATGGGACGGTAATTATTAACATCTTCGGGATTACCAGACTTAAATATTGGAGTTATGGTAGTTTGTTTGTAATTACATGGAAATACTCCGCATTGGAAACTTGTGTTGATTATATGAATTAACGGTTTAGAAATTTTGTTTTTAATATTTTTTAAAATGTTAATTGTAATTCTATCAAAACCTGGGGCAGAGCCTCCTTTCATGCCGTTTATAATAGTTTATAGTATATAATAGTTTACTATTTCGTCCTCTGTGGTGAGTTGAAATGTTAACATTTTATTTTTAACATCAACATTACAGTCTGGAATTGTTATATTTGGATCTTTGTGTTTGAGATTGGCAAGATTTTCTCCTATATTTGCAAAGAATTCGTTAAATATATTTGCAGCTTTTAAAGGGTTCTCTTTGCAACATGTTTGCCAATTATCATGAATAATAGTGCTGATTTCATTGTTTTTATACTTTTTTTATCCATTATCTCATTTATAATCGTCCATACTCCTTTGTCATTTTCAACCTGTATCAACTTCTGTTTGTAATAGCTTTCTTTTGTATGTTTTATGATATATGAGAGTTTATTTTTATATGCTTTAAAATGTTTCAGTAAATTTTCATTATTTGGTTGTTGATTAGTTAATCTATAAAGAGCTTGCTTATGACGTACGGATACTATTAAACCGTAAGTTATCCATGGTTTTATAGGTTTGAAGTTAGGTAGTTTGGATTTGGATATGATATTATTTGTTGAGTCATTTATGAATTTAGATAATTTTTCTTCAAACATTTTACAACAAACATTGACATCATTACATTGATATAAATCAAGCCAATTTTCTACTTCTAATTTACATTTTAACGTATCCATGTTAAGTACTTTTTTTGAAACATTTTCTTGTTTAAATGGTGGAAAAGTTGGATTACAGAATTTATAATTGAATATACATGAATAATCAGTGATAGTTGTATGAATGACAGCGGATATAATATTTTGGATATCAGAAATATTTGTAAATATATGATCTAAACATGAAGGTCGTTGACCTCGAACGTTTCTAGTATATGAATTTATGCACGGTAAATAATTAAGTTCCGCTAACATGTTTAGATAATTATCTTTATCCTCACTAGAGTATTCTTTTGCAATATTTAAGTTCATATCTGGAACAATAATATTATTTTTATTTCTAAAATTTAATAAAATATTTTTTAATTCATTTATAAATTGTGATATTATTGATGCATGAGTGCGATAAACGGCAATAATATTATAATATTTATTTTGGTCTTTAAACTCAATATTTAATAGGTTAACATTATGAATATTGTGTATCTCTTTAATGTTGAGTACATTATAGTGGTTAGATATGAATATTGCAATACCACTGTTTTTGTTTAACTTTGTTGTTGTTGCATAGTAAGAGAATCCCGGAAGATTATAATTCAGTTCGCCGGCGGAATGTGTTTCTGTTAACACTATAATGTCCGGAAAATAATTTAATGCTTTTAAAGATATTATTAATTCATCAAATACATTGTACAAATATAAATTCCTATTCTTTATCTAATTATGTACAAACAGATACAGAAAAACATAGTTTTATTAGAAAATTTAGGCATAGAGATGATATTTCTATAGTTGCTATTTTATCCTCATTTTCTATTGATGTTATATTTATTGGAAGATTGGTGGCACAAGAAGAGTTGGTATTTATTTGGAATATTTATAATTTTTAGGACTGGAGAATATTAAATGAATGTGGATGTGTTAAAAGTGGTACAAGTATTTATGTGTATTGATGTATATTGATTAGTTTTTATTTTTTGCTGTATAAATGTAAATTAGGTATAGAATATGAAGAGAAATACCTTTTTTTGTTATTGTTTTGGTCATAGTAGGCAAATCCTTAATAATAATAAAATAATAAACACGTAACTATGGATACTTTCGACTAAGTTTGATAATGGGAAAGCACTAAATACTAGAAGGGACTCTCAAGTAAGCATAGTGTATTGGGTTATGTTTGATTTGGTTTATCATGTTTTGAATAACATGAATACCTTGTTTTTTGATCCAGGCTGTGACATATTTTTTGAGATTACTTGTAGATATTATATTTACGGTTAGTAATTTTAAATTTAGTTATTATTTCAGAGTGGTGGGAATGCAATTATAAAGTTTGTTTGATGCGAAATAATTCGTTTATTTTTGCCCGTGTGAGGTGTGTCATCGGGATATTCAGGGTTTTATTTGTTGAGGATCTGATTTTTATGGCGGTTTGAGGTTACATTGTAATATGAAGTTTGTACTGTAAGCTTATAGTAATAAAGGTTGGAAGAGGTGAAGTAATACAGATTTGGCATATGCTTGTCTTATTGTCATGACGTCAAGTGTTTTGAAAATTTCACCCGAGTCTGTGTAGAACGGTACTTAAAGGATGAGTTTAATTGTCGCCTTTTGTATTTTTTCTAAAGGGTCTAATGCTCTGTTTGATGAACTTCCCCAAGCCAGTATGCCATGTGTGATAATGGACTGACAAAGTGCAAAATATATTGTACTGAGGATTGTTCGTGAGAAAATATATTTAATGTTGTTGACTTTATAAGTTACGTAAGTGATGTGATAAGTCCATCGTATGTATGAGCATCAATCATGACCCTGAGGTATTTAGTTTGTTTAACCCTTTAGATACACTCCCATTGGAAAGTAGATATAGTTTGTGCACAGTCACGCAGAAACAGTTCTATACTTATATTGAATAATTTATTAACAATATTACCTATTTCAATCGAATATCTTGAATATGATAATCGTTCAATGCTATAGAATAGATACTATTGGTCCAATTGGGTGATTTTAATACCCGCATAGCTAAGTAGAAAGGGACATTGTATTTCCAAAGCTATGAACGCATAATTACTACATGGTTAATCGTCATGCCACAAAAAATAACTTAATCATTTTTATATGCATTAACGAATAGTTACGGCACCATCATAATATGGCGGTAAGTACTAACTTTTTGCGAATGGGTTGATCATTTCAATCTTAGCTTCTCTTAAATAATAATAAAAAGACAAAGAAAAACTGCATGTCAGTTCACTTCGTAGACGACGATGTTTTATTCAAATCAATCTAATCAGGTACAAGTATTTCAGCTTTTCTGACACCGATATCCCTACTAAACTATATGGACAGTAGGTGAAGTAACCTTTTCATATTAGCATTGTTATGTTTCAGCTTTCGCTGCAGGTAGTTCTGCCTTCCAAAAACATAGGTAAATACAGTAAGGGTTTGAGTAAAGAAACGTTTTTGTTATCCCTTTTCCGATAAGAATCTACCAAATACAGTACTACGTCATTGGGGGTTGGAACGACGATTAAATGATATCGTGTGAGAATTGTGTACTATATTTTAGTTTCATTTGGAAATGGTATTTTGAAATAATGTGAATAACAAATAACAGATTAATTTTATGTATTTAACTAACTAACTAACTCACCATGACGCCGTTTTCCCGCAGGCGTAGGCAGAGAGGACGGACCGCCAAACAACTCGATCTCGGCATACACTTCTTGCTTCATTCACATTCATACAACGCCTCATACATTCCCTTCTGTTATTGCAACTTCTGACATTTCCCAACTAAGGTATTTGATTCACTTGATCGTGCCATGTCTACCTCGGGCTTCGCCGGCTTCTTCTTCCATTCGCATTCGCGTCATATATTCTCCTTACAATCCTTTCTTGGTTCATTCGCTCTACTTGCCCAAACCATCTAAGCGTCCCTTTCTTAATCTTGCTCATTGCGCTTACATCAGCCTTGCATTCTTACGAATCTCAACATTTTTCACATTTTTCAACATCATACATGGTTTTACCACACACTGGTCTCAGAGATCTCATTTCTACAGCATTCAGTCTACTTTCATCCTTCCTCTGCCAGTTCCATGCCTCACTGCCATACATCAGGGTTGGTATCAGCACTCTATTGTGAGCTGCTAGCTTTGCTTCTTTGGACAACTTTTTGTTTGCGCCAACCGCGTTCACTCCTCCATTAATGGAATTTCCTGCATTCACCTTCTTTCAATATCGCTATCAGTCTTCCCAAATACACAAACTTATCGCCCTGCTCCAAGTATTCATCATTCACAACTATATTGCACACTGTTTTCGTACTCTCTCTTTCAAACACCATGCCTTTGAACTTATTTACATTCATCATTAGCTCATTCTTCATATACGCTTTGTTCATCCTAGATACGAGGGACTGTAGATCTTCCATACTGTTAGCAATCAGCACCGCATCATCAGCATACAACAGGCAACATACTTGCAGACTACTCATTTTCGCCCCCAAGCCCATCTCCTTCAATTATTGCATACAATTATCCATGTATAGATTGAATAACCTCGGTAACATTATGCAGCCTTGCTTAACACCTCTTGTGATATCAAACCACCCCGTAAAATCACCGTTTGCCCTAACACATGCAACGCTTCCCTCGTAGAGAGATGCGATTGCCTGTATAAGATTTGTATTCACAGCATACTTAGACAACACCTTCCATAACTTTTCTCTGCCAACTCTGTCATATGCTTTTTGTAGATCTACAAAAGCACAGAAGAGTTTATTTTTTTTGCCAGAAACTTCTCTGTGAGCATACGCAACGAAAAAATCTGATACATGCATCCCCTTCCACTTATAAATGCACCTTACATATCCCATATTTTATCCATTATTTTCATTTGTACCCTTTCAATCAATATCCTACCATATAGCTTTCCAACTGAACTTAGCAGGTAATAGCCCTGTTATTTCCACATTCCATGCGTAACTCTTTACCTTTGTATAGAGGCATGATCACAGCCCTTCTCCAATCTAATGGGGTGTAACCCTCCTCTAAATACTGGTTGAAAAATTTGCATAACCATGTGAGAATTATACGGCTATTTCCTTTAAAGTATTCAGCAGAAATATTGTCGAAACCAACAGCCTTACCATTCTTCATACATTTAATTGATCTTTTAATTTCATCCATGCTAATTTTGGGAACATTCACCCCATCGTCATTCATACCTGACTCGCTACTGGAATCACTATCACTCGGGTTGCTTTCGAAGAGCTCTTCAAAGTATTTCATCCATCTCTCTTTTATTTCTTTCTCATTCGTCAACATGTTTCCATATTTCGATTTTATCACTTTCATACATCCACTTTCTGGACCATTTCGGGACCTTTTGATCTCCTTTCAAAACAGTTTAATATTTTCTTGGAAGTGATTTGTCATTTTGATCCCTTCCTTTTTCAGAAGTTTCTTTCGTTCTTTCACTCCATCGCGTACTATTTTCTTGCATCTCTTGTAAACTTTTTTCGCCCTATCCCTAGCACTGCCAGTCGTTATCATACATAACCACGCTTTCTTTTTCTCTGAGAACAGTGCTTTAATCTTATCATCCCACCATGCATCACCTTTCTTCCTACCTCGCGTACTTATTCCACATACCTCTCTAGCAGATTCACAGAGGTTCACTTTTATGTGGTCCCATGTTTCGTCTATGCTTAGACCGTCCATTACCTTATCATTCAGTCTTATCTCCACACAATTTTCATACTTACTTCTTACATTATCGTTTTTTAGTTTTTATATTTTGACTCTAGTTGGGGTCGACACCGTTTTCACATTAGAGCGCCAGCCGCGGAAGAGGTTTACTCTTGACACAACCAGGTAATGGTCGTTTTCTACCTCAGCCCCTCTGAAAACTCTCGTGTATGCGGTGACGGCTTTCAACCTAGAATCAATTACTACAAAATCAATCATTGACCTCTCATTTCCTCTTTCCCACGTATTTTGGTGGATACCTTTATGATTGAAAAGGGTATTCGATACAAATAGGTTCCACTCTAAAGATACTTCAAGTATTCTGTTTCCATTGTCATTCGTTCTTTTATCTCCAAATAGACCTAAAGCTGATTCAAAACCACCACTTCTAACACCCACCCACCCATTCAAATCCCCTACCATTATAATTATTTCGTTCATATTTTTTAATCTCATCCCATTGCTTACACCACTCCAAAAATCATCTCTCACTTCATCGCTTTCAGAGTTGACAGGAGCATAGCATATAACTAAAAACACTCTTGTCAACCCGATTTTGAATCGGATCCACATTATTCTCGGACTTACACATTCATATTGCAACATACATTCCACCAATCTAGGAGACAGTAACGCTGCACCACCTTGAAAAGCTCTGTCTTTATCTGGTCTCCCAGACCAGATGACGAGCGCATCATTATGCTTCATCGTACCGCTCCCCCTTTTTATACTCTTTGTTATACAGAGTACATCCAGACTTTTCCTTCCCATCGTATCCCATAGTTCATTCATCTTTCTTTCCTTTCCTCTTCTGAAATTCAACGTGCCAATTCGACATTGCTCACGTTCCTTCCTCCTCTTCACACTAACGAAGGGTTGGCGGTGTGATGGATAGCGAGCCTCATCGACACCTGTGTCGGCCATTCCCTTCCACGTACTACTTAACTACCCATAACTAAACTTAACATAGCATAGCACAATAAAATATAGCTTTATGTATTTGTTTTGAAAAAAAAAGAATGACTGGATTTCTTCAGCTAACTGGAGCCTATGAGCTTCATGCTATCCTTCTGACCCATAATGATGACCCTAATGACCCCGCATAACTATAAATATTATCCTGTAAACCCTTATGAATAGGTAATCATATAAACAGATAGAATAAAAAAAACGTTAACCTGCCCTACCCTGCAATTAAAAATTACCAAATTGTGCAAATTCACCTTAATTTTTTTTTTATTCATTGATTCACGAGTATTGTAATACTACCATACAAGCCAGCGCTCAGCAACATACTGAAGAGACGTAGAAGATCACCCGTTGTTCTAATAGAATATTATTTTAAAACAAGGGTTCCCAACTATTTTGAGGTTGGGGCTGCGTCTCATCTTGATTTTCATGGGGATCGACTTCTAATAAAGCTATTTTAAATGTTACTATTTTTAGTTCTCAAAACTTTGACCCTTAAACCGCTTCATTAACAAATAAACACGAATCTAGAAAATCCAATTTGTCCAGGACACTACGACCAGGATATTATTTTTAATTCTAAATATCTTAGGTTGTAAATTTAAAACATTGAAATAGTAATTATTTTCAAAATTCACAATCGTAATCATCAGGATCGACCAAATTCGATCTACCAGTTGGTAGTCTTCGTTTTAGAGTTGTAATTAATTGGTATTTCAAATGTTTATGTTGGATTCTAGAAGCTAACTCTACTACGCTGTCAATGCATTCAATTATCAAACAGACAACCTCAAACATAATATGACCTACTGTATCAAATGGACTATAAGGCTATAATAAGACGTAAACAAAACTCACACAGGTTAGAACTTGTACGAAAATGGTTCAAAACAATAATAAGTGAGTTGAATGACCCCCGAGAAAAACCTGTCATAACAAAAAACCCATAAATCACTACTCGTGCCACCTGCTAAACTTTAGCAAAACAATAAATATGTGAGTTAAACGACCCCCGAGAAAAACAAGTCAATAACAACAGGTAAAATCATGCGAAAAATACCTCCGCTCGCCCTATAAAAGACCATACACGTGGCACGCGCGGCGATTCCCGCTCACAACTCCGACGAAGCAAGATCTTCACTGTAACGCTGCTCCGCCGTGAAAATCGGCAACTATAATTTATCTTCAATCTACCCGAACTGCTTTTTTCACCAAGTGAGATATCTTCAGCCACCCAGCCTACCCACGAGCATGCCGCAACCGGCCCGACCCTAAAGCCGTCCCCGGATATGCTGCAACCTGAGCCCGACAACCACCCAGCCTACCCACAAGCTTGCAGCGACCGGCCGGACCCTAAAGCCGTCCCCAAATATGCCGCAACCTGAGCCCGACAGCCACCCAGCCCACCTACGAGCATGCCGCAACCGGTCAAACCCTAATGCCGTCCCCGGATATGCCACAATCTGAGCCCGACAACCAAATAGCCTACCTACAAGCATGCCGCAACCGGTTCGACCCTAATGCCGTCCCCGGATATGCCGCAATCTGAGCCCGACAACCACCCAGCCTACCCACGAGCTTTCAGCGACCAGCCCGACCTTAAAGCCGTCCCCGGATATGCTGCAACCTGAGTCCGACAGCCACCCAGCCTACCTACGGACTTGCCGCAACCGGTCCGACCCTAAAGACGTCCCGGATATGCAGTAAATCTCGCTCATATGACAGCTGACAGCACCTCAAGCTATCGACCATACTGGCCAGTGATACAAATCAAGCCCGGGCGACGACATCCACATCTAGAAACTACCAATCATCTTTCTCAGGAGGACTAGCGAATCACAATAGCAATGCATCCCCGTGTGCTCGTGCTTAAATATTTACAGTCTCTTGTGCGGGCATACACGTCTCGTACACCTACAATATCAAATCCAATCATCTCGACTCTCACTTTGATCGATTGATTGATCTAAGAAAGCCACTGTTCAAGGTCTGTTAAATGATATTCCTGTTCCAGTTAGAGACTATTTCTCTATTCTACAAAGTAAATATAAACTCCAATTGTCATTTGAATGGAAAATATCTTCTCTAACAAAAGGTTATCAGTAGGCATCAATAAAACCTATTATTCCTGTTAAACTCTAGTTTCATAAAGACACTTGTGTGCCAAAAAATAAATTTCCCCAATAACTCGAAAGAGACTAGGTCACACTTCTTGTCTTAGTCATCTAACCAGATTCCAAATATTCAGCTCGCCTTACTGTGATTGTGGGTCAAAGGATACTCGGAACTATAATTTCTTTGAGTGTCCTGTCAATGACCAATTTCCAAACTTTATGCATTGTATCAAACGGGCTATATAAGGCAAAACGATTCAAACAGATAAAGACGTAAACAATCTACGTGCAAGTTAAAACCAGTGTGAACTCCTGCAAAGTTCATCAAAACAACAGGTGCCAGTTGAATAACCTCAACACAACGGCCCATATCTTGAAGTAAAATCATCATAACAACGACATGTGCTTGCCGAATCCTGCACAAATACCTGCCCAAATCCATCAAATCAACACGTTCCGGTTGAATGACCTCTGCGTAAACACTATACTCGAAACAAACAAGATCATCATAACAACAACAATTGCAGGTTGAATCCTGCGAAAAACACCTGCCGTTCGGCCTATAACACCAGTACCCGGGGGTACGTCGCGCATTCTCGCCAGAGGCCCTGCCCAAACAACACCTCAGCCGAGACGCTCCTTCACCTTGAAACTCGACGACCATCATTTATCTCAACTTGAATACCGTCCCCGGATAAACCTAAGCCCGACAGCCACCCAGCCTACCCATGAGCTAGCTGCGACTGGTCCGACCCAAACGCCGTCCCCGGATATGCTGAAACCTGAAGCCGACAGCTACCCAGCCTACCCACGAGCTTGCAGCGACCGGTCCGACCCAAATACCGTCCCCGGATATGCCGCAACCTGAGCCCCACAGCCCTCCAGCCTACACACGAGCTTGCAATGACCGGTCCGACCCAAATGCCGTCCCCAGATATGCCGCAAGCTGAGCCCGACAGCCACCCAGCCTACTCACGAGCTTGCGTCGACCGGTCCGAACCAAATGCCGTCCCCGGATATGCTTCAACGTGAGCCCGACAGCCACCCAGCCTACACGCGAACTTGCAGCGACCGGCCCGATCTTGAATGCTGGTCCCGGATACGCAGCCCTCGCTCATATGACAGCTGATAACACCTCAAGCGATCGACCTGGCCGGTGCTACAAATCAAGGACATCCTCACTTGTAAACTACCAAACACCTTTCTCAGGAGGACTAGCGAATCACAATAGTGATGAGTTTCTGTATGCCTGTGCCTAAATATTTACACTCCGTTGTGCGGGCCTACACGTCTCGTACATGCATGAATTGGTAAAATTTAAAATTGGATTCCCTACCAGTATTCCCTGCCTCACATTTACAACTCCCCCCAAATTAACAATTTATTAGTAAAATATATTTATAAAAATGGCATTAAAATTTAAGTGATTGGGGATGAAAAACACATAAATTTACACTGTAACTTATTTGTTTAAATTTTATTTACCGAAATATTATATCCAGTTTTAAATTAACTAACTTTAAGAACAATCTATACTATTAAAATCTAACTGATTAAACATGGCCAAGATCGCCCTTAATGTGTAAAAGCTATAAAATAACAACAAAAAAACTTACCTGATTCAATTACGAGTATATTGATAACAGTGAGAAATAATTTACTGAAATTAAATATGTATTATACTCTGATATGACATTTCCTTGTAATGTCTTATTTATACATGTAATTACCGGATGACGTGCGTAGTGTATAAGTGTGTATGAATGTGTGTTTGTAGGTGTCTAGTGTTGGTGTGTATGTGCATTGAGCAGTTTATATCAATGACACCAATTTAAAAAAAATAAAAGTAAATCAAATTTAATAATGGTAATAATACCTAATGCTAAATAGTTTTATTAGATAGCTTTGAATGTCCAAAAAACTTTCACAATAATAAAAAACATAAAAAAGTAACTAAAATACTACATAACTTGATAAAAATATTTTATTTGGTTGCTTTTATTATACTTTTAAATAAAGTTTTACTAATTAAACACAATAACAGTTATTACATTGCCTTGAATCCGAGAGACTTACCCTATGTTAGAGTTTAGGTAAATATTCCTGTAGGAATAAAAAGCGCAGTTAGGTTACAAATTTGCTGCTGCATTTATTTTGTAACTATGTGTTTGGAATAGTGGTTTTATGGCGGGTCCGTCTCAAACGTATGTTCAAATTAAATTGTTCGGTAGAGTCGATATTATTGTGTAAAATTATATATCAACCTAATCTAACGGAACCATCCCTGAGGTTTTATTTTCACGAAAATGGCACAATCCATCTTACGGTATTAATGTTCTTGAGTCCTGTGTTAATCGTCGTATAGACGCGAATAGTAGAAATGGTAATTTCTCTCATATGCAAAAGTTTAATATATGCTGGGTTCTTTTTACGTGTGTTCAGAACTGTTCTGTTTTATCAGCGGGGGTTTTGCGATTTCAAAAATTTAGCAAAAACTCGCGGCAGCGGGTTTTAATCTGCTAGTATTATATTAATACTCTGACTTCACTGCGGAGTTATTTTTCAAATCGTTCTATTTTGACTTCTCTCTCCCACACCATAGAAATAAAGACAACTCCCTGTTAACATATGGTTGTATTGGCTGGGAAAATCGAGAAAAACAATTTTAGATCTTCTTGTGAACGTCCAAAAATCCATTATCACGAGGAGCAATACGGCAAAATATCAAAAAACGTATACATACATGGGACCGAAAATACAGAATAAAATTCCCCCCTAAATAAACATTCAAATCTGTAAAACGTCATAAATTGGTCAAATAAAAACCAAATGGCTTAGCTTGGGTAGAGGAAGTCCGAATTTTTTTTTAAATATTGACGTTAAAATTTATTTCTTGCCTATTATTCAAATAATAAAATATTACACCTCCCATAACTGGAGAATTTGGTTCCTTAGAACAGGCAATCTGCCTAGCTGGAAACTAATATCGACTTGACAAGACATAATAGCACATGTACCAGATACTAAATGACGTCTATGATATTTGATTAAACGCGTAGCTTTGTCAAAATATTGACAACATGCTACACTACCGCCTCTAGTGGCCCGGGCTATAGGCTTCCAGACTGTATTCATATTTTATTTTCTACAATTTAGACAGTGACAGCGAGCAGCGAGGCTCTAAATCTTAATACAATTCTGATGGCCTATTTTAACAATATACATACATGAGCAAACAAGGGGTAAAATCATATGTAGGTTACCTAATATTTATTTTTTTGAATTCTCGATTTCTATAAATGAATAAGAATATATTTCACAGACAATTTATTAAAATGTATGAAAAACCAATTTATACGACTAGGGCCTCTAGAGGGCGCTAGTATAGAATGTTGCCGTTAAATGTCAAGAGCTGGAGGCATTGTCATTTGAGAGTTTACTGTGTCTTTTTACGTGTATTTGATTAAGTGTAAGTGGATGTGGTGGTTTTTGATGTAGGTAGGCTGTATTAATACATATTTTTGAAAATAGAACTAAAGCACGCATTTAAAATCTGAACACAATTTCTTTCCCTAAATTTCACGGACAAACATAGGTACCTAAGGTTTGTCCGAGAAATTTAGGGATAAGCTATAAAGTAATATTATTACCATAACAGGGTACTTGTAATAGACTTTTTTGAATCCCTATTGTGTAAGTGTATCTAATTAATGCATTGAGTAAAATTTATTAAATAAAGATTACCGATTTATCTATATGATTTCTAGATTCATTTACAGAATTTGTTTTCTTAAACAAATTATGTATAAGTGTATAGCAGTTTTCGTGAAAAAAATACCTCAACGATGGTTAGGTTAGGTTAGGTGAGGTTCGGTTCATAAGCGTGTGGGTTCAACCGATTACGAGTACTCGCATTCCATAATATTATGTTTTTGTTTATGATAACTTCAATGGTAATTAGGTTAGGCTAGGTTGGATTGAGTTGGGTTGGGTTGAGCTGTAAATTTAAATTTGGGGAATAATAGTAAAATTTTATTCATTAAACGCTTAACTTTTCAGCTACCCTCTCAAATGCTACAACGAAACTAAAAAATACCTTCATTTCCAACCGGCTTGGTCATCCACTATTTCCTTTCCCTACAACATAGTTTTAAATTTCATACCACCTACATGGAGAGAAATCGATTCTTGCCTTAATGATAAATGTTATTAAAAAAATAACAGTTTATCCTTATTGTATGGATACAAAATATGACGACTAATCATTTATTCCGACATTTCCTACTAATTTAATGGTTCAACGTCATGATAATACCATTTGATTCAGACAATTTGTTGATTTAACATAACCACGGGTTAATTATGCAGTACAAATGGTACCTACTTTTTCTTTTATGAAGTGACAAATAAGAAGTCATTAAAATAACAATACGTTATACATTTTTCCTGTTAAATGATTCATAGAGAACTGTAATTTTATCGTGATATTATTTCTAATGTATATTATGACACATTCTTGATAAATTGTAGTTAATTTCCTAATGAATTATTATTACCTTAACTAGTAATTTTTTTAATACAAAATATATTTGCGTAAAATTTTTGTGTAGGTATTTTACATGGGCAATTTTAATTAATATACCCAAATACCCATAATAATATATTGTAATGATAAAGATTCAATTCAAACAGGAATATTTATATAGCGCTCTTTGGTATGTCCACATTCTTTTTTTTATTTATTTTTTATTTCACACATTATTAAACAATAAAAACAAAAAGCTTTGACTGCCCAACTGGGAACAAAAACCCGCTTTAGGGCAGTCAAATTGACAAGTTTAGCTTATGTTAATTGCCATTAAAACAAAATAGAATGAGAACAAAAATAGTATTGCCACCGTATGGCAATATGACACGTTTAGAAAAAGTAATTATATTATCAATTATAAAGAGACACAGTTTGCTTGTGATAGTAAGACTTGATCCACTACTGCTTCTATACCGCCTCTGATGTACACAACAATTCCACTAGACTTGTCAATATTTAAGGTTGTGTGGTGTTCAGAGTAATCGTGTATCACTTTGGAAGTGTAGTTTTTGTTGATTCAACATTCTGTTAAAATTATTACATCGTGATTGACATTAAGTGTGATTGATCAAGAAATAACACAAAATCGTCGATCTTTGATGATATACTTCTAATATTTTGATGAATGATTTGTAGACTATATGAATCCCAACGGTGGTTGTTTATGTTGCTTGTTATATTCATGTTTTAAGAAATACCTGTGTCATTGCAAATATCAGATGGTAAAAAAAATCATTATATTGTGTGTGTGTAGTGTTCGGTGTTTCAGCAGATGTTTGATTGATACATGTAAAACCTCAATTCGGGTACATAGGCAACTATGATTATAATTGTAGATATAAGTATAATTATGTTTCTATAATTCCTATAGTTTCTGTAATATAGGATTTTATGTGACTTTAAGGTATTAAGCAGGCAAATATTGTTTGCATTTGTGTTATTGGAATATGACATAATACATGCTCCAGACGTTTTGATAATATTTTCAAAAGATGAGAAAGAAATAACACAAGGAATAGTAATAAAAAAATAGTACTGCTTGAAAAATAAGAGGTAGAGCAGATGATATGGAGGTGGAAAACGTTGGAATCGTTGAAATTTTCCCGCTTTAACCCACACAAAGGCCACTTTTTTTCTAGCGTCGTCTTCCTAGTTTATTGGTGGATGTTAGATACTCCGAGATGTAGACGGGCGCACGCGGTCCAGAGAGCCCTATAGTGTTCGTGTTGAGCTTTTCTTCTGCATTTAACATTTTATTAAACCGTTTTGCATCGTTTAAAAATTCATCCCTGAGACGGACGTGTTTAAAGCAAACAATTATCGCTCTTGCTTTATTTGGAACCCTCCCAGGAGCTCTAACGCTAGACTCGTGTCATTGCTCGTTGTGGTACTTCTGATTACTTTGCTTATGTTAAACATAATATTTTGCAGGTTTTCTCCTTCTAATTCCGGTATCCCCTTATTTCGGCTACAAAATTTGTTATGTTGCCGAACTTGTTCCTCTATTTTAGACTCTAGCATAATTAATTTGGCTTCGAGTTCCAAGTTTTTTTGCTGTACAGAATCTATGGTTTTCAATTTTTCTATAGATTTTTTAAAATTCCTTCGACTCCCTCCATTTTAGAATTTAAAAAAAAAACGATAGGAAGGCTTTAAATTCTGTAAATTCATTGTATATTGCTGCTACCTGTGTCTGGACGTTCTTAAAGCCGAGCAGTTCCGTTTTTATATTTCTTAATTCAGCCATAATCAAGTCATATTGTGATTCACTCTGTCCCTGAGTTGATTCTGGTTTGGAACTGATGTTGGAGCTGGCCGGAGCGCCCTCCTTTCGTGTTGTAGATCGCACCGTACTGCGAGTTTCTGTCTTGCAGCCATTGCATTTTATAATAGCGCGTTTCTCCCGAGTAAGCTTCCTGTACTGACTCTCCAATTCCGCCGCAGACAAAAAGCAAATTCTCCTTACAGCAAGAGCACCAAAACATTGACTCCTCCGTCAGGATCGGTTCCGGACACTTATGGCAGGTCATGTTGTCCATATTAAGTATTATTTTATAAATATATATAATTTACTTGTCTTATCGTACAAGTATTTTAGACAGTAAGTACTATTATATTTGTTTTTAATTGTATAGATAAATAAACAGCGATTGTCCTGGGATGTTTCTATCGGTAGCGCCTGCTCGTGGGCAAAATGCGCAACGCTTATTAATTTTTTGGTACCCACATCCAATTCACAGTTTCGAATTTTGGATGATGGAATCAGTAATAAAACACGGATTTCATCACTGTTTTTGTATGTCTATTGCTCTAACACTGTGGTATAATCAACACACAATATTATCTCCTGGGATAATTCACTGTGAGATATATTTTGTTCGATTCAGATTAACACTCAAAGTTCAATGTTTTTATTCTTTACATCATCAAAAAAACAGTCACGTACGTCGTTTATGATTGAAAAAATACGCTCATGTGATGCGCGATAACTACTTTAACTGCACTGACACTTTTCAGAGTTGCACCGATGGTATTTTGCATTTAAATTTCAAAAACAATTGCGTACACACAAAACACAGCTAACCTTTAGAGTAGGTAGTTTGACATCAAGGGTAATTTTGAATAGAAATATATTATCTTCTTCTTCTTTTGTTATATAAAGTAGAATGTCCCGGGCGGTCGGTGTTTGTTTATTTTGTAGTCGAATTTACAGTTTTATTCCGAGCTTGATGAGATTCCGCACACTTGACGTTCAAAATAATAGGAAAATTATCGAGTAGGGGTAGAGGTAGGGGTAGGGGTAGAGGTAGAGGTAGTGGTTGGGGTTGGAGTAGGGGTAGGGGTAGGCGTAGGGGAAGGGGTAGGGGTAAGGGTAGGCGTAGGGGAAGGGGTAGAGGTAGGGGTAGGGGCAGGGGTAGGGGTGGTGGTAGGGGTAGGGATAGGGGTAGGGGTATGGGTAGGGGTAAAACGTGCTGCCCAACTTACTGAAGAATTTGTTACCTTTATCATCTTCCCATTGTCCTACTCGGGTCGGGGACCCATTAACATGGCGCCTCCAGTCGTCCCTATCCTGTGCTATGTCAACGACATCCGTCCATAGTAGGTATCCAGCACAGCATCTGGAGTTGCTTCTCCCACGTCTGGGGCGGCCCACTAAACGTCTTCCCTCTAGAATACCACATTTTTGCAGAATTAGAAGAAACCATCTCAATTTGTAGTTCATATAACTTTGGTGATATGGTTTTTTGTTGTTGTTGCAATAATTTTTTTATATCTTTGTTTTACATTGTTTCACTAAATTATAAAACTCCTCATTGAAATGAGTGGTTTGTGTTTTTTCTTTTGAAATCTCTATAAAATAAGTTACCAAATAAATGTGTTTATATGTAACTGCATGTAATGAAAAAAAATAAATAAATGAAAAAAAAATCAATTTCGTTGTTTCCTTTCATTTTTACATATAAAATCATGTTTCATTTAAGCAGAATTAAGTGATGTATCAAACTGATGATTTTATGAATATATTAATTTTCTGTAATATAAATATGTATATCTTTGTAGAACTTATGAAAATCAAATTTTATGTCGCACTATTCTACTCAAAAGTGTAAAGATTTATATTACATAAGAATATATTTTTATATGTTTTCTGTCATGTTAATTACCCTTACTTACTGATAATATTATAGGAATTCTTACTTATATTTTAAATAATTGCACTGACACACCACTCCAGTCCTAAAAGATTTCAACGTTATGAAATGAAATCTGTTAGGACTGGAATGATCAGTGTAATCCTTAAAAATACTAGTAAGAAGTTCTAATATTCTATCAGTAAGTAAAGGGCAATTAACATGCAATGGACAGAATGCATAAAGAGTATTATACATGAAACTAATAAAATATCAGAAAGACCTAATAACGAATTCGTACAGGAACGATTCAATTCTCACCGTTTTAGTTATGGAATATCAGGAAGACCTTAGATAGAATGATCGGTAATTACTGATAAAATATCAGGAAATCTTTATAGAACATTCGTAAAAGTGCGAATAAAAGGTTGGTATTTATTGTGGAATTATCGGGAATATTTTCAAGATATTCGTGATTGTAAATCGAAAATATTAGAAAATCCTGTTAAGGGGGAGAGGGACGTCGGAGAGTTATTATTTATTAATTCAAAATAATGATAGTATTATTACACAATACGATAAACATAATGTTTTTAAATAGAAAAATATATGTTAAATATTTTATAAATTTACATAGGCTTAGCATTTATCAAAATCTAATCAGAAATATTACTTTTTATGACCGTTCCATTGTATGTTTTACAAAATATTTAAAATAGGAATATGATTTTTAAAGTGGAGAAAAGTAAAAAAAAAAATTGTATTTTTTTTTTGTAATGCGGATCACAAATTTTTGGTTACGTTTATTTACAAAAACGCAACCGCAAATTATTAAACATACTTTTCTCCACTTTAAAAATCATTCGTATTTTAAATATTTTGTACAACATACAATGGAACGGTGAGAAAAAGTAATATTTACCTAATTTTATTAATTTTTGTTTATGCTCATATTTTGAATAGTCTTAAATTATTGTTCTAAAAATTTTTATCATTTTTCTATACTTGAAATTATTTTTTACTATTGATTTATTCCTGAAGATGATAGCGTTGCTATCGAAACATGTAGAAATATTTATATATTTTTATTAAAGTGGTGTATACAAAGTGTATTTTTAATTATATAATTACTTAAAAATTGTTTTGTTTTCACCACTTTATTATTATACACATATCTACATGTTTCAAAGGCGACGCTTCATCAGGAATATATAGAATATTAAAAACTAGTAATATCAAGTATAGGCAAATGATAAATACCGAACACAATAATGAAAGAATAGACAAATTATAAACATAAACAAAAATTGATTAAAGTAGGTAAGTAATTGCTTTTTGTACTTGCTGAACGAAATATAATTAATATGTTTTTTTTTCTGTACTATTCTTTTTACCTGATAATTACATTTTTTTTAGATGTATCGTATTGCCATACTGTGTCAATACTAGCTTTTCCATTCTGTTTTGTATGACACTCTTAATACTTGTATGACCTAAACTTGTTAATTTGACTGCCCTAAAACGGAATTTGTTCCCAGTCGGGCAGTCAAAGCTTTCATAGATTTTATGGTTTAATAATATGTGTTTCAAATAAATAAATAAATTAATCAAAAATGTTAATAAAAAAATAATGTAAAACATGGAACGAAAAGGAAATTATTTTTATTATTAATGTTATTATGAAAATAAATTCAAGAGATTATTATTAATTAAAATTAATACACTAATAATGCCTTTTCTGATTTCTTAAATTTAATATTGGTCTAATTGTAAACCGGTTGTATTCGTAGGTAAATTTTTTAAACCTTTTATTTATTTAATAAAAAATGATAACAATTATATGGATATTATACCTATTCATAAATGTTCAAATAGTATTTGGCGAAGGACGTGCTCTTGCTAATTCAGTTATAATGAAAAACTTTTGAAAAACTTTGAATCATGTATCCGGTTACTAAATACACAGAGCCGTGCAAATATAGCAATATTGGCGAAAGAACTTGTGTTTGGGAGTTCAGAATACATGTACTTACATGAGAGCCATTTGTTGATGGCTGTTACCGTAGACATATGGTGGAACTTGATATCATACAAATAAAAACATTCTCCGAGGTAATGTATGTGGATCAAATGTAGTTTGTTTGAAATATTTTCATGACACGAATATTATTGTAATCCACCTATGTAATATGTAGTGATATCACCTACTATTTTAGTTGAAGGAATTCATTCTCGCATGTTGTCTTCGACAGTTTAAAATGTAGTTTGTTTGAAATATTTTCATGACACGAATATTATTGTAATCCACCTATGTAATATGTAGTAATATCACCTACTATTTTAGTTGAAGGAATTCATTCTCGCATGTTGTCTTCGACAGTTTAAAATTCTAAAATATACCTATGTCGTTTTGCATAAAATAAACTGATATTATTGGTTTTATGGTTTGGATTTTCTTTAATCCGTAATATCACAAATAATGTTGTAAAGATGAATCAGTTAGGTACTAAATGCATATGTGGGTATATATTTAAAGTAACAACCATAGCAACAAAAAACAATTTTCCCATGCGGTGATCGTTGCAAGAAACAATTTATTAATTTTAATAGCATGCTGGTTTTTTTCAGTTGATACTGCCCAAAACTCACACCACTGTAATGAAAACTATTTAATAAGGAGAGAAAGACAGAAGACAGAAGAATCGGAAGAAGTATTCAGAGGAAAAGGGACGCAGCGACGGCTGTGATTAACCACAGATGTCGGCGAGGTGACACAAAATATGTTTCCACTTTGTTGGCAATTAGAAAAGACACGAGTGGTTGGGGTGTCACTGGTGTCAGTGTGTCAAGAGCCGATACGGAATGGTGGGAGATGCGTTCTAGAGCAGATGTCAGAGCGGATGTCGCTACCGTAGAAATATACACATTATGCATTTCAATTAGTAAAAGTCAAAATAATTTCGCACATAAAAGATAAATTACCGACGTGAAATCTGTTTCGTAACAAAGCGGATGTTTTTGGTGTCGGTTTCCTAATTATTGGGGAATTCACTCTGAGAACGAATCTATGTTATGAATAGGTTTTTTTTTTTTTTTTTTACAGTAACTCCACACAGGAGACCAAGGAGGAAACAATTTCCCTCAAGGCCTATATCATCTTTGGGGATGCTGTGTGGAGGATGTGGAGGTTGACTTATTCAACTCACTATGCGTTATTTAGTTGGTAGGTAGGTATTAGGTTATACCCAAACCTAGTCCGCCACAGTACAGGATTTATAACCCATATAATAATATAACAATTCCATATTAATTATCGTCCTCTGTGGTCGAGGGATAATAAAAATACTTGGATGACTTGCAGAGCGCCGTTTCTGTGAAAAATCTCCTCAAGGACGTTGTAGGGGTAAGGTTAAGGTACTAGGAATCCGGAGGTCGCGTGTTCGAATATCAGCGCAAGCGTGCGGAGGTTAATTTTATTTAATTGGTAATGTAAAATCATATTAAAAAATTAAAAACCCAAAATTATCATTCGTAAGTAAATTTACAGAATTGTTATCTTAACGAGTAGTTATTATTGGTTCCATGGCAATTCATCCCCCGACAGTTGGTCCTTCGACAGTCGATCCCACGGACAGATGATGATATGTCTCTTATGTTGGTATATGCACCATAGTTTATAGAATCCGATTAAACGATTACATTTTTTATTTTTTTATTGATACTGTTTAGTTCTAGGTGTGTGATAACTTAGTTGTAAGGAACTAGTAATACATCTTAGCTATAAGCTATTATTCATCATTGGTCTAAGTTATAGCTTAAATAATTTAGTTGTAAAGGGCCCTTGAGGTGATTTTTCAACGTAAACGGCGCTATAAAAATAATACAATCATTATTTTCATTATTACATATGTAAAGCTGTAATATTAATTGTAATAACAAATGTTAAGAGATATCCTTCATTAATAATATAGAGGTATAAGAACATTATTAGTAATAAACGATTTCAAAATTACTTTGTAATGACCGCTTTATTAATATACACTCGTACATATCAACATGTTGCGAAAGCGATGCTTTCCTCGTCAGGAATATACAATCAACATGTTGCGAAAGCGATGCTTTCCTCGTCAGGAATATACAGAATACTAAAAAATAATAATAACAAATATGGACAAATGATAAACATAGAACACAATAATGTAAGAATAGACAAATTATATACATAAACATAAAGGATGTAATTTAAAAACCAAAAATGTTAATAAAAAATATTATAAAACATTGAATAACAAATTTGTTTAGAAATTAAAAAATAAATTATTTTTATTTTTAATATTCATTTGAAAATAAATACAACACACATATATATTTTTTTTAAATATCTGATTATTTATTGTATTTAATTGAATATTAACACTTTTTCTGATTTTTAAAATGTAAAATTTGTCTAATTGTAAACTGGTTGTATTCGTATGTGCATTCTTTAAACATTTATTTATATCAAAAGATTATCGGTTTTCAAAAGATGATTGGCAAATAAAGAATAAAAATTATTATTTAAACACCTTAGGTGTTCCTTAACTCTGATACTAAAAGTCTTTCCTATGTAAAAAAAGTTGCAATCGTTAAAAATTTATATACCCCCGATATATTTAGAATATTATCTTTGTTGTATAAAATACATTTTTTAAAGTTATTATATTAGTATTATTAAGGTGTGTATTTACGCAGGCGTTAACCATTTTTTTTATGTTTTAGGTAGGTACCTATGGAATGTAGAAAACATTGTTTTATTTTAATGAGCATTATTGGGAACCAAAATTTATTTCCTTTATTCTAAATTTTTATAAGATTTATAATTTGAAAACTATTAGCCTTTAGAGTTAATCAATATAAACAGCACTGGAATTCTTTAAAAGACCTTAAATCCAAGCGATCGTTTATTGCCACTGGAAGAAGAAGGAGACCAGATATTTATATACACAGGTGCCTACCCCAATCCAATATATAGATTTTCCCTACGATAATTTTATCCCATGCGTTTGACAAAGGACCTTGTTAGCAAACATCCATTAACTTCCGATTCAACATAGAAATTTGTTTCGTAGGCTCAAATGTTCAACAAATATTTGATAAACAAACTAAGTGCTCTTGAGAGTATTTAGTTTCGCAAAGCTGGGGACGGATGGCGCCAGTGACGAGAACATAAAGGAAGAGATTGAGGACACAAGCATTGTCAACCTGCCGAGGTATCTCGTTACCATTGGTGCACTGCCTCTTCCTTCGCCTCTGGCCACTACCTCCTGCCTGGAGTATGCCGCGGCCTCCAGACACTTCACAGAGCCATGCTAATTTGAGGATTGTATCTGCGACCGTGACTGTGTAAAGTTAAGTCGGTCTCTTCGTATTATGATAATAATACGAAGAGACAGACTTAACTACGTCTTAACAGACTTAACTTAGTATGTTGCATCATATCTAATAAGATTTGTTCGATGGACTAAAAGGATGTGCGTTAGTTCAGCGCACAGCGGTGCAGCTTAGTGATAGGTAGCCAGTAAGTGGAGAGTGGTTGTGTGCTTGCATGCATTAGCCGACATTTCATACTCTTCCCCCTCGTATCTCTGCTGTTCACGGACAACTGGTAACTCGTTATTCACTACTGGCTACTAGCTGTAGGCTACGGGATGATTATTTTTTGTGACAGTAACTCCACACAGGAGACCCTGAGGGAAATAATTTCCCTCAAGGCCTATATCATCTTTGTGGATGCTGTGTGGAGGGTCTTTCAAAAGCCGAGTTTTTGAACACAAGAATGAATCGTAAAAGCGACCCGTTCTCATGTGACAAATGTCAACCGTGTGTAAATGTTGGGCGCGCGTTTGGCGTGTTTCCCGACAATGCACCGGTGCCAAAGGGATCAATGACGCTAGTTCCTCGGAGCATCTTCCATTAAAATACCGGTAGAACAAGGACAGCATTCCCACCGGACGTCTGTGCTCCAAAGATTGCAGTCTGTTTGTTAAGATAGGCGAATCTATCAAACGGACCGCCCGTTTCTGCATAGGGTCAAGGGTTTTTTTCAGATTTTTTGGGGCTCCCGACCAGAGGTGGCTGCCAAATTCTAGAGTGGTTTGTACAGGGTCAGCAGTTGTGTACTATTTAAGTAAAGGTAACCGACCTTTTTCTACTTCAAAGCCCTCCGAGCCGTTGGAGTGAGTGTGCCCTTTGGTGGCTTGTCAAACAAAAAGCTATCATCAACTACCATATACTGTCATCCTCGTAACAATGAATTGGTTAGCATGTAAAGATGTCATTGATGTGCAACAAAAACAAAGTCAGTGACAGCGATCCCTGTGGGATGCCAGCATTATTGAATGCAAGGAAGAGATAAAACCGTCAGCAACCGTCTGAATCGATCTCTACCTCAAAAAGTCCGCAATTCACGTACACAAGGATATGAGAAGTCCATAAGAAGGCAATTTGTTGACAAGTCCTCGGTGCCAAACCCAGTCAAAGGCCGTAGAAATATCCAGTGAGAACGTTTGAATCTCACCGTAACGTTCCTGGCACCGCCCCCAAAATATACACATAATAATACTATCGACTTAAGGTCTATTCATATCTTCCAGCTCCGCGCAGTGCAGAACAGTACAGTTCAGGTAACCCATCACTTTCCCACCCCGGTATAAGTAACTTATGGTTACTCCTTCAGGGTGCACGTCAAGGACTCTAATTTTATAATTAAACGAATCTATAATTTTCAAGTGTCCCTGCACAGCTTTCGCATATAAGGAGGTTAGTCACAAATGCACATCAAATTGGTTAATACAGATATTGACGACGACAAAATATAGCCTTGCTCCTTCTGTCGATAACCGGAGTAATCCAAGATAGAACGCGGGAGTGCACAAAAAAACCTATAAATAAACAAACAAGAAACACAAAAACACATTGTATCCAGAACAGACCGTAGCCATGAAACCAGAGCAGTAGCGCTAGAGTAGTGCTACGCGACTTCCTGTTTCCGACACTCTTCCTAGTGAAGCATTGCACCAGTCACCCTGAGTATCCCATTAAAAGAGTATATGTGGGAGGTGGGGTGAGAAATACCTGAAGACCCTATGGATTGTAATAGAAGGCAGTTAAAGCACGTTGGAGCGACAGTGTAAAAGTAGCAGGTTAGGTTAAACTCACCTGGAGGCCGGGCGAAGGGCGCGCTACTCCAAGCTTACGTCGATAGCTCAGCCGTTAGAACAGGTAACCCTTCTTCTGCAGTTGTGAGTCGGCAACAGCCTCATGCCGGGCTCAGTAGAAAAAGGTACTCAACTACCAAAAAACAGATGTGAGCTTTCTAGACAGGGTTTATTTTACGGAAAGGCAATCATAGTTGGTACACATGGAGAAGCATATACTAACAATTGGCAATGCACAACCTATCTATTAAACTAGGATTCTCTCTTTTCAGTACCATTAAAATCGTCCACAATTAGGGACCTCACAAGTAAATGGACAACAGTAATTAGGACTTTTAAATTACGGTAACAAGACGCCATTGTAAACGGCGAACCCACGCAGGAGCGCGTGTCGATGACACAACCTCTGCGGTCTGCGAGCGAAATTTTTATGTCGGCAAAATGGCCGTCGCTCTCGTGTGGCATGCCCGCGTTCGCGGAACTTTTACGAGGAGCTAGATGCCTTTCAACAAACGGCTAGAATCTTCCTTGTTTTTAAATTATAGCTAATTTGTTACATAACAGGATATAGAGGGAATTCAGATAGCCGGGAGCATGCCACTAGGTTGAGGAGACGGGAAGAACAGTAGACGGCAATGCGTGCCCATTTGGGAAGTGCACAAGGGTCCGGCCGGTGTCCGTTCCGACAAAAATGATAGGTATCAAATACAAAAATAGTAGGAGAAAATTACAGCGACAGGGGTTAGTTTCCACTCCCTCAAAGGAGGAGGTGGACAATACAGAACGAGATCAGTTCAGTTCCGCCAAACTACTGGTAACCCATTTATAAGAACAGCCCTTCATATTATTACGTAATGAAAGGATGGCCCTAAGATGAGTTCTAGCTACTCGTCTTAACAAATAAGCTATACAAGCAATCGCATCATTTCCCTCCATAGTTGACCAATCGGGCGATTCCCAAATTAAACCAATCAGATCATAAATTAACAAAACAAGAAGAAGCTACGCGAGCGCCAACGGCGGCTTAGCGGCGGCGACGGCTGCCCTTGCACGTCTCACCCGGCAATAGCACAGTCAACAGCTTCTCTGAAAAGAGGCCGCCTATTTTGTGTTTACTAGTTTTTTACGGCCAAGTACTATGAATGTGGGTTGAAACCCGAAGCTAGACGTGCCATTTGCTGCCAAAGCACTCAACATGATGACTTACCAATTAAAAGCCAAATAAATTCAGTGCAGAGATGTCCAGCCCTGGCGTCATCGCCAACAACTCCCGCCACCCGACCAGATCAACTCATGTAAGCTGATTTAGCATCTCCCCTTAATGTGTTGTTCTAGCCCTTGTTATATTTGCAATACCCGGTTAGTGATTTAAATCAGAAAGAGAGAAATTTTACGTTAGAATCTTGTCTGGAATAGGACTTTCCTACTAACTACTCGATTGTTCTTACTTTATAATAAACTCTGAGATTTGAAAGCACTTTACTTGACTCATTTAACGTAGAATTAGAGACTCCCTCAACCCAATTATAAGATTGCGATCGATTCACGACCCTGGATGATGAGAACCTAATGCCACTGCCGATCTGAGCTAAATTAATGTCCGGACCAGACTTCACATCTAAGAGGCCATCTCCAGGGTAAGTCCTGCCGATATAATTGTCTCCCATAACTCCCCCTTGTAACCCAACCTTCCTCTTCCCCCTACCTGACATCCTCATTTTCGTAATACTGGCTTTCCAACCTAACCTTCCTCTCCCTCCCCTCTCTCACCACATTTTCGTAATAATATGAAACAAATAAATTAAACCAAAAAGCTTTGTAAAAAAACATATCTCTAATTAACTAACTAACTAACAATCACGCCGTTTCCCCGCAGGGGTAGGCAGAGAGGACGGACCGCCAAAGAACTCGATCTTGGCATACACTTCTTCCTTCATTCACTAACTAATATAAAGAAGATAAAAGCAAAAGTAATCAAAACATTCGATTAGTAGTCATCAGCAACTAAAAAAAATAAAACCTACGTAAAGAAAATCAAAACAGAAAAAAGGTTTGATTTGATCAAATTGATCAAATAGCAACGAGGATAGCACTTCAAAATAGATCCTTAGAAAACAATAAAAATTAAACGATTTTAACAAAAAATATCTCTATACTGAAAAAAAAAGTAAAACATACGTACAAACAAGTTGTCATCAGCAACTATAAAACAGTTCAATACAAACACTATAACATTAGTTGCCTACATTATCCATGAACACATTCATATTACAGCGTACGTAAGCGTTACGTGCACGGGCCGGCCGAGATTATCGGTTAGAATATTTTAACGCGCTGGTGACCACTTGTGACGTCTGCGCCTCCACAGTTAATATGAACACATATCGTTTATCGTTAGCCATTAGACGGAAGTATTGCTTTAGCAATATCTTGTCTATAGTTATCCATCTTATAAGTTTTAACCGATAAGATGGATAACGATAAATTGATTGAAATGGTCTGGGAATTTCTGTTTTAAAATAATAATAAATATCTAAATAGGTTTATAAAATTCTCAAACATGTTGTGCCAAACGCTAACGCTCAGTTGACAGCCGTACTCGTGTCTGTGCTGTACCTGCATTGATGTCAGTGGACGATTTGCTGAAGTGCTCCTTCCGGATCCTGAAGCCGGCTGACAAGCGCCTGGCGTACGTGCAGACCAACACCAACCGTCCTGTCACGCCGCCCAGGGGCGTCACCAAGACAAAGAAGATTTTGAGGGCCCTCTGGATCAATCCCACCGGCCACTATCCTCCCCCGCCGCTCCACCCTTTTAAGAGTATTCTGTGTTATTTATCCTAAAAATATGGATAATAATTCTTTGTCTTAGCTTAAATCACTCTTGAATATAATGAAAACAATCACTCTATCATTTGTATTAGCGTCTTGCAATATATCGTAAGGAATAAATACAGTTAGGTTCTTTTTTATTTTCCAATTTAAAATTAAATTTAGTTTTGATAATTTAACTGCATCTCTTTATATGATCTATAAATAATGTGTAATGATAGCCTCTCCAAAAAGAGAAAATAAATGTAAAACTAAAAAAAAATATTATAATAATATTAAATTCGTATAATAGACGTAATATAAGAATAATATAAGAATAGGAAGTAATATTTGTACAGTAAAATCTATAGAAATGGTCCAATTATTATTATTATTATTATTACTGTCCTGTTCTGCGCGATGCTGGTAGATGTGAACAGGCTCTTAGATATATTTTAGAATTCAATCACTGCCATCAGAAGAAACTTATTTGTATTTCACACTTATCGCTGTACAAAAAATAATGCAATGAATTGTGTGCTCACTGCTCACCTGTGACTGGAATCACCGCCATAACCATATTAATAAAAATGTATTACATTTCTGTAATAATTATGTGATGTATTCTGTTCAAAGCAAGAGAATAAATACATGTCATACTTACTTGGAGAGGGAAAACTCGTTATTTTCCACCTATAGAGCATTCAAGCTACGACTGATTATGCGTTCATCATGTTAATTTACATCATAATACTAGTGGCGTATGTGTGTGACACAAATACAGCTGAACAGTCGGCGCTGTGGCTTCATGGGTAAGTAGGTACCAAAAAAATGCATAGGAATTAGTCGTCACAACATCCTAATTAAAATAACTCAAAGTGAAATATTTAGAGAACATGGAGAAAGAAGACAGAAGACATGGAGAACGGTCTGGCAGCCATATTGGAATCGGAAGCGAACTTCCCGCCTAATACTTACCATCTGTTCTCCCAGTTGACTTTGAAAGAAATATTTTTTTTCAATCAAATGAAACACTCAAACATTGTTTAAACCACATTTATTTTATATGCCTACCGGTTTCGGAACAACCGTTCCATTTTTTTTCAACTTCAATCATTAAAAATCATTGTTTTTATTGTTTCATTTATTTTATTTTCGTTATTTGTACATTTATGTTTACAAAATAACTACTTATAACTTATATACTATCACATATAGATAATTATAAATTTTATTTAAAAAATATCTTTTTCTTGCTTAACTCTGTTATTTTTAAAATCTGTTTTAAATTTATTAATTTATTTAATTTTGATTGGGTCCGGCAGAATTTCAATAGAATTTCATACCTTCATAAAATATACTGTTTTGCGTATTGGCTTTGTTTTTTTCGGTAGTCTAATTTCCGTACATTAATAATAATAATAATGATTGGATTACTTGTATAGCGCCGTTTTTGTGAAAAATCTCCTCGAGGGCGCTGTACAAATCTTAATTCCTATTCTTTATTCTTCATTGTGTCATGTCTGTGAATGTCAATGTTGTAAATAATTTTGTTGGAGAAATATATTGGTAACAAGTTGTTTCTGATTTTATGTATAAAAATCAATACGTTCAATGACAGCATTTGTTTCACTTTTAGCCAATTTAATTCCTTTAATATTTTAGATACTTTCGAATACCTATTTCGGTTAAGTAATATTCGCATTGCTTAATTTTGGAGAATTTGTAATTAATAATAATAATAATAATTGGATGACTTGTATAGCGCCGTAAAATTACTTCTTATTCTGTATCTAATTATGTACAAACAGATACAGAAAAACATAGTTTTATTTGAAAATTAAGGTAGAGAGATGATATTTTTACAGTTGCCATTTTGTTATCCTTTTCTATTGATGTTACGTTTATTAGAAAATTGGTAGCACAAGAAAAGTTGGTATTTAAGGAAAATATTAATTTAGGACTGGAAGATATTTTTAAAATCACCTTATAAAGCTTGAGAAGTTTTTAATAAGTATTACAGATTTTTATTTATTTTTTACACTTCTAGTTATTTACAGTGTTGCGGGCTGTGGACGCATTTGCTCACCGATGCGCGAACTTTTCTATAAGTGACTTTAGGTAAGCACCAACCGGCTAGCCTAGCTAAGCAAATTACGAGACAGTGTCTTCAACTTATGGATTTGGTTGTCTGAAAAGATAAGTTTTGTGTTTAGTTCTGAATTCTGTCGAGTCTTTGATAATTCTTAAGTCATGCGGCAGTTCATTCCCAGGCTTTAGGTCCCGATATTCCGAAAATACAAACACCGAAATTAGTATTAGGTGTGCGCTTTGGTTCCTTCAACCTCCCGATAGCTGATGACGCTGCTGACCTAAAGGTGGACTTCCGTGAATTGGTATTTTCAGGAATACACAGTTCTGATAAGAAATTTGGAGCCATTCCGTTAAGTGACTTAATTACTATTGTACGAGACGTGGAGGCCAGCACAAGGGACTGTAAATATTTAGGCACCAGGGACGCATCACTATTGTGATTCGCTAGTTCTCCTGAGAAAGGTGTTTGGTAGTTTCCAAGTGGGTATGTCGTCGCTCGGAGCGTACTTGATTTGTAGCACCGGCCGGAATGGTTGATCGCTTGAGGTGATGTCACCTGTCATATGAGCGAGGTTTGCTGCTTATCTGGGATGGAATTTGGGTCAGACCAGTCGCTGCAAGGTCGTAGGTAGACTAGGTGGCTATCGGGCTCAGGTTGCGGCATATCCGGGGACGGCTTGATATACTCCCCTCAGTGCAGGTGCAGCTGTACTTAGCTACTTCGTCAAACGTGTCTTTTGGTGACAGTCCCCGCATCCAGTTGTTGTCGTCACTGGAACAGGCAAGATGACGGCGAGCTTCACAGTTGGTCTTATGTGAGTTAGCGGTCTGTTGTTTACCACAAATTCGGTTTCTGCCAGCGCAGTGCGCAGGGTTTCCTCCCTGTGTGCTCTTTCTTTTAGTGTGGAACTTAGGGGTCGTTTTACGGACCGTACTAACCTCTCCCAGGCTCCCCCCATTTAAGGAATCATTGACGGTATGAAGTACCACACGATGCCCAGTATTTCCATGGCCTACGTACATTATTTTATCCTGGTTCAGTGGTACTATGGGTCTTTCATATCAGCGCTGTAAAAGATTACTCCTCTTTCGGGTCAGTTCAGTTTTCAGCATATCCGGAGGCCGGCATTCAAGGTCGGGCTGGTCGCTGCAAACTAGTGCAAAGGCCGGACGACTGTCAGGTACTTGGTTTGCAGCATATCCAGGGCCGGCACTCTAGGTCGGGCTGGTTGCTGAAAACTAGTGAAAAGACTGGCCCTCTTTCGGGTGAGTTTGGTTTGCAGCATATCCAGAGGCCGGCATTCAAGGTCTGGCTGGTCGCTGAAAACTAGTAAAAAGACGGGAGGATTGTCGGGTGGGTTCAGCTTGTAGTATATCCAGTGCTGGCATCCAAGGTCGGGCTGGTCGCTGAAACTGGTGAAAGACTGGATGCCTGTCGGGTGGGCTCATTTTGTAGCATATCCACGCCCGGCATTCAAGGTCGTAGTGAAAAGATGGCTCATTGTTGTGGGGAGTCTAACCCGCTACAGTTGAACAGTTACAATGATTACTGTTAAAATTACCCTATGATGTTATGTATTGGCGGATATATAGATTACGGAGGTAGATAAGCAGGTACGTATGTTTTTTAAAACGTTTCGGATATAATCAGGAACGGCTATACAGAGCACATTTTAGCCGATTCCTTCGTGTTCGCTATAACAAAGCTCGAACGTACTTAGGCGTACTGAGCGTTCCAGATGGGGCGTGGTCTCGAGTTGGTGCGTATCCGGTGCTGGCATGGGTAGACTGGCAGTCTGTTTGGCGCGTTGCAGCGTTTAGGCATGCAAGTACATCGGCAATCTGCTTGGTGTGTCGCGGCGTTCTTAGAGCGTATCTCCTGACGTAGCGCATGCAATGAGTCCTCAGTTGACTTAGATTGCACGTCGTCATCTTCGGTGGACTCCTGGGTAGGGGGGGGTCCTTACAGCAGTTGCATATTCCAAGATGGGACCCCGGGTAATAGTTAGTCGCTCAGTAGAGCCCAGGGCAAGCTGGCTGCGGTTTCGGCAGGATGAAGGCGCGTCTCTGCTTGCCTGACGGGAACGTGACATCTCGGATGAACTGGAAGCCTTACGGCGGCTGCGAAGCGACGGCATCTCCACTGCAGTAGGACTGAACGCGTGTTGTGTAGATCCGGCTCGAAGAATCAATTTGTACGAGACGTGTAGGCCCGCACAAAGGACTATAAATATTTAGACACCGGTAAACAGGGACGCATCACTATTGTGATTCGCTAGTCCTCCTGAGAAAGGTGTTTGGTAGTTTCCAAGTGGGGATGTCGTCGCTCGGGGCGTACTTAATTTGTAGCACCGGTCAGAATGGTCGATCGCTTGAGGTGGTGTCAGCTGTCATATGAGCGAGGTTTGCTGCGTATCCGGGAGGGAATTTGGGTCGAACCGGTCGCTGCAAGCTCGTAGGTAGGCTGGGTGGCTGTTGGGCTCAGGTTGCGGCATATCCGGGGACGGCTTTAGGGTAGGACCGGTCGCTGCAAGCTTATAGGTAGGCTGGGTGGCTATCATTTCATTGCCGGCAACCCGGGCGGTTATTGGCAAAAAATATAAACATTTACATGTACTTTACCCGTATCACTAGACGATGTCTGTTCTGAGACGGGTAAAATTAAGAATAAATATATTGATATATAAATGAAATAAAATACTTAAAAATTCGTAAGGAAAAGTGTAAAACATATAAAGTAAATTTTAAATACAAAATTTAAACAGTTAAATGCAATGCAACAAAATAAAAATTTAAACACATAAAGAGGATTATTCAAAAGTGCATGATAAAAATGTTTTAATTAAAAAAAAAACGTTAATAACAGCAATAAGAATAATAATATCAGAGTAAGGAGAGTTTGCAAGTAATTTTTTGATGCAATTCCTTTGACTGTTTATTAGCCATGTGTTGAAATTTTTATACAACCATTTTAGGTTGTTTTGCGTTATATGGTGAGAGGTTTCTATTAGGAAGATGTTGAATATGAGAGGTGTGAGGTAGGATTCGTGTTTCTTGGCAAAAGTGGATTTAATATTGGGTACTTGAAAATGATTTTGAGATTTAGCTCTTGTGTTTTGTGAGTGAGATATGTAGGAAGGTGATGATTTTATGCAGTTATTGTAGATAATTTTTTTAATAAACAACTTTCTTATATCAAGAATGCTATTTGTAATTAATAGGTTTTCTGTAGGATGTCGATATGGTTTTTTAAACATGAATCTAATCATTGTTTTGTGAGATGTGTTTAGCGCCTTAATATACGTGTCTGCGACTCCACCCCATGCTGATATTCCAGAAGTTAAAATGCTTTGACAAAGGGCAAAGTTAACATTTTTTTATCGTTTTAGGACATGATGTTTCTTTTTATTTTAAGGACATAAAATTGTTTCCGGATTCTCTTTGCAAGTAGGTTAATATGGAGTTCCCATTTTAGTTTGTAGTCCACTGTTAGCCCTAGATACTTAATATTATCCTTATTTTTAATTTTTTCGCATGTGCAATTTGAGGTTTTAGAGGTAATACATGGGTAATACATTCTTTTCCAGAAGTTTTGATAATGAGTTTAATAGTGAGATAAGTCTGTAGTTGGAAATTAGGGTTTTGTCTCCGGATTTATGAATTGGTATAATACTGGCAATTTTCAATTTATCGATGACAATCCAATGGCAGAAACTTTGATTAAATATATGTAGAAGAGGTATAACAATATGTTCTCGCAGATTTATCAGCAATTTGGTTAGAGATGTTATCTGGGCCCGGAGCGCAAAATGGTTTGAGTGACAGAATATGCTCTGTTATTTCTGTTTTATTTAATTTGTATATATTAAAGGAATGAATTGGACATCTGGTAGAGCAATTTTTTGCTTGTAATTCTTCAGTTGTTAGGCTAAATCAATGCCAGCATTAATGAAATGAGAATTTATGTAATTCGCTAATTTGTTGGGTTCATTTTTTGTCAAAAGATCTCCCCATTAATTAACAATTCATTAATATTAGTTCTTTTCTTCGGGTTTAAATAAGCTACGTCTTTTATAATTTTACTATTTGTTTTGGGTCTTCTCTAGCATTTTCTATTTCTTTATCAATGATATACTGATATCTGTTTGTGGCGGTCCATAGAAACACAGTCTTTGACGGATTCAGCTTTAATCTATTTGAGGTCATCCAGCGAGTAATTGTTTCAGTCACTCAGCTATGTGAGTTTTTAGTCTGTCTATTTTTTCTAGTAAGCACTAAAAATAAACTTGCTGGCAGTGGGATTGAAAACCAAACGATTCGATTATTTTAGCTACATCATTTGTGAAAAGGATGAAGAGCAGTGGGCCTAGAACTGACAACTGGGGTACTCCAGATTAAAAGGTTGCATATTTTGCCCCATCTTCACTGCTTGTAAACGATTGGTTAAATACGATGTCACTCAATTCTTAACACTACAATTTAAACCAAAGGATTCTTCGAATCGTCTAATAAGAAAATCGTGGTCAATCGTATCAAAAGCAGCACTCATGTATAAAACTGAAAGAAGTGCCAGCTTACCCGACTCGATGGCAAGAGTTAAACCTCTCTGTCGTTACACAAGAAAAGTATTGTTGAGCAGTAGGTGGAACAATAATAGAGAAATTGTAATCCAATCTCAATTTCAATCTCAATCCTGCCGTTTGTCAACTATTCCATTTGATTTGGGTAAAAATGATCAATGCCTTTGAGCCGATAGTTAAGGAGTGGTAGATCAATATACGTTCCGGATAGTTGCAAAATATACTGTGCATGCAAAGTCAACAATTTATTTTAACCTTTCATGAACAACCTACACCTACACGGTGGCATGCAGTGCTCCTTCATCAGGGTAGGCTGTAGGATTTTAGGTATTAATTCATTATTTATCACACCACAAAGCATGAATGATAAGGCGCTCAAGACGAAATGCAACTAAATATTCGAAATTTACTAAGTAGAAATAATTTCTCACGATATGAGAATTTTCTGAAATTTGTGGAATTTTTTCTGAAATATGGAAAAATAAAGGTAGGCACACCTTTTCAACCTTTATGAACTGCACGTCACTGCACCTACACCGTACTGACATGGAAGATAAAACCAACTAAGTTAATTTAATTGCTCAGTTCCCATCACCCGCATGTCCACTGGGGCTAGTGCGCCGAGAGTTATGACTCCTTATTTGTCAAACACCACGTTTTACTGATTTGTTCCAAGTTATCGCTAGAATTCCTCAATGGTTTGTTCACCCCCGTCACTAGAATGTTCTAGGATACGTTCAACAACAATTATTTTAAATAATAAGATAAACCCTAGAAAGTTATGTTTGTACATCGCCCTTTAGATTATTTTTCACGAAATCGGCGCTATACAGCTCATCCAATCATTATTATCTATGTATATATATATATATATATATAAATATTAATACTTTTGATTTTGACTCGCGTTCTCCCACATCTCGCTCTGCAGTAGGGTCTATTACCGTGTAAACCGCTTTTGTGAAGCCCGGAGTACATTTGTTTTTCAAATTATTCGAATTTGATGAACTTTTTTGCACGTTACAATACGTTTCGAACATTACGCGAAAGAATAAAACCACCAAAACCACCTTAATCTCACTGCCCGGTAACTAAATCAAATTAGTTTCTTAATTTCTATGATATACTCCAAATAATATTGTCTTTTCATTTTCTTAATATATTTTAATTTTGAAACGTCTTATTATATTGAAATTAAAGCTATATTATTTGAGAGGCTCTCATAGATGTTAATGGCCTGATTTGATTCGGTTTCCCGGCCTTGGGGGCTTAGGTGATTTTGGCATAAGCATATATTAAAAAGGTAGAACGAATGCACCCGTGAGTTATTAGAATACCATCAAGTAGGTACCTGCCTATGTTTATTATATTTAACTAGGTAATTATAATAATAATATTTATTTTTTTGAAACACACATTATTTAACAACAAAATTTAAGAAAGCTATGACTTCCCAACTGGGAACAAATCCCATTTTAGGACAGTCATATCGACAAGTTTAGTTCATATTTAGTGCCATTATACAAAAATAAAAGGGAGAAAAAGTAGTATTGACATACTATCGTAATATAATATTTCAAGAAAAAAGTATAAAGATATGTGAAGAATAATACAGAAAAAAACAATTGTGTGTAGCAGATAATTTGATTATAGTATATATATATATATATAAGGGAAAAAAACTAGCATTGACATACTATGGTAATATAATATATCTACAAAAACGTATAATAAATAAGTATAGAGGATAGTGTACAAAAATACAGTTGTGTAAACCTGATAATTTGAGTATAGTATAATAATTAATATAGAATAACAGTTAAGTTTAAAGAGATAAGAAAAAAGTATTCCGTAATATATAGTTAATGCATACCAGATAATTTGAGAACAGTATAATATTTAAGTACTTATGAAGAGATGAGAAAAACAAATATTTTCGAGTAAACAATTATGAATATGTGTTTGATAAGTACTGGTTGGTGCTATGACGAAAAAAATGCGTTTAAAATTGAGTACTAAAAATATATATATATATATTATTGAGTAAAATTGATAGATTGAGTTACGTATCACTCAGCTTTAGGAGGCGACAATGAAACTCGGGGATGCAGCAAATAGTTAATAACATATTAAATTATTTTTTTTCATTAAGTACGAAAAGTAACTTTGATAAATTGTTTATAACCAAATGTTTATCCATTTTCTTTTCCTCGGTTAGGTTTTTAATCCAGTTTAGATCTTTTTCCAAAGAGCACAAATAATGTAACATAAATTCAGTAAAGTAAATCAAACCATGAGATGGTAATTCCTAGGTTATTGTTATAAGCCCTAGATAGATAAAGGATTATAGAAGAATCCTTAAAGTAAATTAAAAAAACCTTATATGCTATTATTAAAGTGTTATATGCATCTTTTAGTTTAATGTAGAGTAATAATAAATTACATATGAAGGATTTATTTAAAAGTGTATATATCTATTAATCAGCATATGTTCGCTTTTGACCCTCTCTAAATGGAGAAGCCAAACATTGATCAGTTTACGCAGGATGTTTGTACTTTTCATTTTCCATGTATTAGGTATGATGTTGAACAATTTTGTTCCTAAGTATGAAAATTGTCTTTGAGCAAGGGATGTCATGGTTTTTGTTGAAGCTATTGAATTACTCTTTGAGTATCTGATGTCGTGATAGTTGTCGATAGATGGGTAGTGGTGACATTGTTATGTGCGTGAAATACAATTTTCCGCAACCCACAATATTCTTTCAATATCTATCTTTGTCATACACGACCAGTGTTTAAATAAAGACTTTACCGGAAACTTAATTGTATTTGGGTAAATATTATGAGAAAATAACGTATCTATGTTTGTAATGTCATTGAATAAAGATATAAATTATGATTTAAATTTGGACCAATGAAGATAAATAAATTAGAATATTAGTTTGCAGGCATAAAATAAAGGATAATAACTTTTAACCATGTCTGTTGGACACAACGGGCCAACCGCTAGACCTTTGATTAAATCTAACAGTACTTTCATAAGACTGCACTACACGTTTTGATACACTACGGTACACTTTACTTATTCTTCACACTATCTACCCAACAACTCATGATTTAAAATAACTTAATAATATAGAAAAAGAAATTCAGTTTTTCTAAGTAAAATTGTTATTATTAGTATGTATATGTACGAGTATTGTGTTTTACAACCCACTTGGTACGTATCAACTAGTTAAAAGGATCAAGGAATCCCGCAGCATACCTTAGCTATAACTAGTTCCGCTCAGACACAAATTTCGACTCATTAATAGCCCTTTCTTTATTGAACGCTATTGCATTCTGCTATCAGCCCATAGAGACACTTGGTCCTACCGAACTAAGGTCTCCTTCAGCATTTTGTAATCGAATATGAAAATTCAGAAGCTCGCTCGAGGAACAAAGTCAGCAAGTGCATGTTATTTCTATTCGCATGTGCGATAGTCTCAATCGGGGGAAATACTTTCAGTGAAGTGCCGCCTGGCAAACAGGGAACAGAAACATTGTTCTCTGCTCCGAAACGAGGCCCAAAAGTCCTCCGGCTATGAATGGACAAAAGCAGCGTGCGGTTTCTTCACGAAGTTACTCAGAAATTCAAACACAATATCCGAACTTCATTACACCTTGGTGGAGAAGTTTCCATTTTCATATTCTACCTCAAAGATGCATAGAGTGCCTCCTTGCTCGTTACTTTTGCTAAAGTGGATACGCCAAATTCTCTCCACATGTAGACCACTATCGACGTGTAGACATGGAATAGATACCTACTAGTATCTACAAATATGGTCGAATATACCAGACACGCGTACTTACAGTTAGGAACTCCAGTCCAATTTTGTAATTTTTTTATCAAGACCGGTCAGTGGCTGAGTTGGCATCGCGATTGGGTCTCACCCAGGCGTCGTGAATTCAATTCCTCGGCTGGCTTCAGTCCTCCATTACAACACAAGCAACATCTTCCGCTTACCGTGATGGTAGTAGGAGATTTTCAAATATTGTCAGGTTATTCGTAATCAGGGAATACTTGTCTTTCTTTTTAAAAATTAATAATAATGATGTTCAAATTAAAATACCAGTCTATTTCGTTTTTTTTTTCTAGTTAGTTTTCATAGTTAAAATAATTTTCAATTTTTCAAAGCCCGCCAATATTCTTCAAATTTATGGCCGGTTGGTTTTGATCAGTTTTGAGGATGTAAGGTCAAATGTCAAAACGAGGATGATCTTTACCGTACATAATTTTATATTCTGTTCATGGTAAACCATAACTAATATAAGTAAAAAAAAAAAAAATTATGCCTTTTTAGAAACTTTAACTCAAAGAATAATAATAGTATTGAACATTAACATTGTCATAATATTCGTATCGATTGGTTTTAATCATGAATACTCTTTTTTTCAGTAACAATAGTTTTTTTATTATATTGAGCAACAATTATAGAGTTTAAAGTCAAGCAAATTAAGTGTAAATTAAAAAATGCGTATTTAAAATACAAAACAAAACCTAAAAATAAAAATTTCCATACCACTCCAAAAACAGAATGCGCACGTGACCTCAGATGTTCCAAATGCAATGGTACCAACATAACAAGTAGTTTTGAAGAAATGATTTTTTTTCCACTTTTAAATAACGATTTATTTATACTTATAATTATATATGATAAAAGTTATATATTCAGAATCGGCGTTTGCTGATCTACATGTTTACATATTTTTAAAGCCATTGTATTTTTCACTGGAGTTCCTTATTGCTAATGTGACAAAATATTTAGAACACGGGAAGTGTAATGTGGACCCAAGTAAGATAACAAATCTAATACTTGAATATGTTATTCGCACCTACAAAGAAAGGAAAGAGCATTCGCCCCTCTCTCGCAAATTAGAAATGAATTAGTGATACATGGTGACTAAGGGAAATGTATGCGTTTAATTTATTCTTGCCCAAGAAGAACACAAATAATGCGATATGGGCATGTTTTGTGATACAAAAGTCTGTCCATTCGGGCCTTAAACTTCTTAAACATTTTTTTTTTCATTACTATTTCATTTCGATCATAAATTGGCAATATGCTTAGAATGCACGTAGTTTAAGAGAGAAAGAGGGCTGTATTTTCATTGGATCTCTCAGGGCTAGAACCAAGGGGTTCTAAGTCAAAAGAGCACGTGCTTCCATTTAAATTTACGTAGAAGGCACGTCTAATAATAATAATAATAATAATACTTGGACGATTTACATAGCGCCGTTTTTGTGAAAAATCACCTCAAGGGCGCTGTACAAATACTACTTACTAGGGTTTATCTTATTATGTATTTATACAGAAAACATACTTACCTGGTAGGGCACTCCAGATTAAAACTTAATTAAATTACAATGCTTTGGGCTAGTTTTCATTCTTTATTCTATGGATCTACCTTTGGGGGAACAATTTAACATTATTATCTGGGAGCAAGGGTTTGTTGTTATTCCCTCGATATAATTCGGTGAGAGAGATATTTCTCATATGAAATTCATGTACGTATAAAATAATAAAAATAACAATAACAATAACAATAACAATAACAATAACAATAACAATAACAATAACAATAACAATAACAATAACAATAACAATAACAATAACAATAACAATAACAATAACAATAACAATAACAATAACAATAACAATAACAATAACAATAACAATAACAATAACAATAACAATAACAATAACAATAACAATAACAATAACAATAACAATAACAATAACAATAACAATAACAATAACAATAACAATAACAATAACAACAACAATAACAATAACAACAACAATAACAATAACAACAACAACAACAGCAACAACATCTACAACAACAACAATAACAACAACAACAACAGCAACAACATCTACAACAACAACATCAGCAACAGCAACAACAACAACAATAACAATAACAATAACAATAACAACAACATCTACAACAATAACAATAACAATAACAACAACATCTACAACAATAACAATAACAATAACAATAACAATAACAATAACAATAACAATAACAATAACAATAACAATAACAATAACAATAACAATAACAATAACAATAACAATAACAATAACAATAACAATAACAATAACAATAAAAATAACAATAACAATAACAATAACAATAATAATAAATACCAACAATAACAATAATAACAATAACAATAACAATAACAATAACAATAACAATAACAATAACAATAACAATAACAATAACAATAACAATAACAATAACAATAACAATAACAATAACAATAATAACAATAACAATAACAATAACAATAACAATAACAATAACAATAACAATAACAATAACAATAACAATAACAATAACAATAACATAATAATAATAATAATAATAAAAATAACAATAACATTAATAATAATAATAATAATAATAAAATAATAATAAAAATAATAATAATAATAATAATACCAATAAAAATAAAAGTAATAATAATAATAATAATAATAATAATAATAATAATAATAATAATAATAGTAATAATAATAATAATAATAAGAAAACTTTGATTGCCAAACCAGGAACAATTCCCGAATAATAATAATAATAATAATAATAATAATAATAATAATAATAATAATAATAATAATAATAATAATAATAATAATAATAATAATAATAATAATAATAATAATAATAATAATAATAATAATAATAATAATAATAATAATAATAATAATAATAATAATAATAATAATAATAATAATAATAATAATAATAATAATGATAATAATAATAATAATAATAATAATAATAATAATAATAATAATAATAATAATAATAATAATAATAATAATAATAATAATAATAATAATAATAATAATAATAATAATAATAATAGTAATATTAGTAATAATAATTACGCATAAATAGATTATGTATATGTGTTTGATAGGTACTGGTTGGTACTATGAAGAAAAACTGCGTTTTAAAATTGAGTACTAAAAAAAATATTATTGAGTAATATTGATAAGATTGAGTTACGTATCACTCAGCTTTATTAGCCGATCACGAAACTCGGCCATGCCGGGATGCAGCCCGAAGAGGATAATAATAATATTAATAACAAAGCATTTATATAGCGCAGTTTTGTGTTGTTTCACTTCAAGTGCGCTTTACTATAAATAAACTTAAAAATGATTAAACAACTCCATTCAGTGGTATCCTACAGTGCTTCTTTTACATTCTATTTGTACATTCTTAACATATTACATACATTCCTGCTTATTCTTAATACTACTCCTACAGTACTCCTTAGGTGCATATTCATAAAAAAATGACAAAATATTATACAGTATACATATGGCTATACAAAAATAACACATTCACAATATTACTACAAAAATAGTAACATTTTAAGACAGGAGTCGGGTTATGTTCAGCAATAACGGACTTCACATAAAAAATTTAAAAAAATATATATACGGAGGAAACCGAAACCAAACAACTACCAGAGGCTTGAGGATATGACTTTTTTTAATAAATTGAAGAGAAATTAAATTAAGCAGCGGCATAGTGTCATCATCTCTAAATTAACAAGCAGCGGCATAGTGTCATCATCTCTAAATTAACGAGCAGCGGCATAGTGTCATCATCTCTAAATCAACAAGCAGCGGCATAATGTCATCATCTCTAAATTAACAAGCAGCGGCATAATGTCATCATCTCTAAATTCACAAGCAGCGGCATAGTGTCATCATCTCTAAATTAACAAGCAGCTGCATAATGTCATCATCTCTAAATTAACAAGCAGCGGCATAGTGTCATCATCTCTAAATCAACAAGCAGCGGCATAATGTCATCATCTCTAAATTAACAAGCAGCGGCATAATGTCATCATATCTAAATTAACAAGCAGCGGCATAATGTCATCATCTCTAAATTAACAAGCAGTGGCATAATGTCATCATCTCTAAATTAACAAGCAGCGTCATAGTGTCATCACCGCTAAATCATCAAGCGCGGACTTGAAGTGAAATAACACAAAACTGCGCTATATTTATTATTATTATTATCAGGAATAGTAATTCATCGGTTTTCTTTACACTTATTAATTATAATTTTCCCAGCCATTTTAAATTTACCGGAATAGGTACTATGCTGCTGAGAAGAAATTTAGTTTCATGTGGCCAGCTAGATTCCTTTAAATTGCGATTGAACAAAGGATGGTAGGTGGGTGTGTGTCCCACACAGTGCATGCACCCGATCGGCAAGTTTCGCTTCCTTCTATATGCGGATGGACACCGCTTCACGTGACTTCCGGGCTCCGGAAACATTATGGCAGATGCTGGACAAAAATTGCGGTCAGAAATCAAAACTGAACGTGACCGACATTCGCTGATCAGGATATTTTTATTCCCAATGGACACTAGCAATAGTACCACCAAATAAATAAAATTAAAAAAATCGAACTCGATGACCGCTAGAAATGAGGCGATCTACTATTCACATTTAATGGATGAAACGGAGGTACCTATAGATAAATGTTCTTTTAATATTGTAAAGTAGGGAAGGAACTTTTGATCGTAAAAAACCACGGTACTTACCGTCATACACATTCGCTCGAGTTTCAGTCTTCTCAGTTATAAGTTCTCATATTGTACTTTAAGCTTCATTTAAACTGTGTGAACACTCTGTTTGATTTGTAAACCCACTGCACCCAGCAGCTGGACCATCGGAGGGTGGAGCGCACGCGATCTGCTGTGCGTACACTCGTTCAGTGTCCATCAGTTGTTCCATCTCAAGCGTAGTTCCCGATCTGCGAACTATATTCATAACTTCACTGGAGAATTACAAACTACGAGATCAACTTAAAGGGCCCGGGAGATAATTATTAATGACTGAACAAATTGATGGAAGATAGTCTCCTGGGATTTATATCTGAACTCACTCCATATCCTGTAATTCACTAAATGAACTCAAAGGTCCACAACAGGTGGACATAAATGGATTGCTTTCACAGTGGTGGATTTGATGTACACAGAATCAAAGAGAGTCAAATCAGATGTACGAGTATATGTATCCACGCCAGGAAGTTCTCGATCTGGCTCAAGGTTGGCTTTATGGATGGATTGAATAATATCGACAAAAGTTCACACAAGTGGAAAATTGCACTAGAGCTAGATAAAAAAAACACTTTCGTTATTAACGTGTTTCGAGTGTTTATTTAATAAACTATTTTATTTTGTACTGGACATTTTACACATTATCAGAATTGTTTTAGTTCCCTCGAGACCCGTACTAGGTTCGTGCCCGTATAATGAAGGTGGTAAATAAATTATTAAGTTTAATGATTGGTGCAAACAAAAAAATCTGTATTTAAATTTGTCTTTGAACTAAACTATTATTCTATATTAATTATTATACTATAATCAAATTATCTGCTACACACAATTGTTTTTTTCTGTATTATTCTTCACATATCTTTATACTTTTTTCTTGAAATATTATATTACGATAGTATGTCAATACTACTTTTTCTCCCTTTTATTTTTGTATAATGGCAGTTAATATGAACAAAACTTGTCAATTTGACTGTCTTAAAATGGAATTTGTTCCTAGTTGGGCAGTCAAAGCTTTCTTACATTTTATTGATAAATAATTTGTATTTCAAATAAATAAATGTAGAAATGTGCAAAACCTTGACTTTCTGCAGAAAGAACCCTCTCGAATATTAAAATATTCGATTACTCGAATCGAATATTTTAATATTCAATTAACAATACAGCTTTAGAAAGAGTCGCAGAAATGAGAGATCTGGGTATTATTTTGGATGAAAAACTAAATTTCGCTAGTCATATTCACCAAATTGTGAAACAAAGTATTAAAAAACACTAGGCTTCATATTAAGAACTACGAAAAACTTTAATTCTTTACATGTCAATAAACTATTTTACGTATCTCTAATCAGGAGACTCCTAAGAGACAACTAATCAGAGTAATTTGGTCTTTTTTGTTAAAAATACTGAACTCAAAATTCGACTGTTGCGAACTCCTGCATCCCATAAACCTACTTTGATAATAATAATAATAATAATTGGATGATTTGTACACCGCCGTTTTGTGAAAAATCACCCCAAGGGCGCTGTACAAATATTACTTCCTATTCTCTATCTAATTATGTACAAATACATAGTTAAAAACATACTTATCTAGATGAACACACTTTTATTTAAAAATTTAAGCTTAGAGATGGTATGATTTTACAGTTGCTATTTTACCCTCCTTTTATATTAATAATAATAATAATATTTATTTGAAACACACATTATTTTACAGAAATATTTAAGAAGGCTTTGACTGTTCAACTAGGAACAAATCCCGTTTTAGGACAGTCAAATTGATAAGTTTAGTTCATATTAATATACTCGTACATATATATGAAAGAATATAAAAGAATCCATAAAGTAAATTTAAGAAAAAAAATGTTTGTTGCATTTTTTTTTTAAGTTATTGTACTGTATTGTAGAGTAATAATGAATTACATATGAGATATAGAAGTTTAAAGTATAAACTGTAAAAGTTTAAAGTATGATATACATTTTTTAATTTGGTGTAGAGCATTAATGAATTACGTATGAGATGTAAAAGTTTAAGTATAAAGTATAGAAGTTTAAAGTATAAAAGTTTAAAGTATGATATGCATTTTATAAATTACTGTAGCGAAAGAATGAATTACATATGAGATGTAAAATTTGAAAGTAAAAAGAATAAAAGTTTAAAGTATAAAAGTTTAAAGTATGATATGCATTTTATAAATTTACTGTAGCGAAAGAATGAATTACATATGAGATGTAAAATTTGAAAGTAAAAAGAATAAAAGTTTAAAGTATAAAAAACTAAAGTATGATATGCATTTTTTAAATTATCGTAGATTATTAATGAACTACAAATGAGATGTAAAAGTTTAAAGAATATAAGTTAAAGGTATGGTATGCATTTTTTAATTTACTGTAGAGAAATAATGAATTACATATGAGATTTAAAAGTGTAAAGTATGAAGAATAATAGTTTAAATTATAAGATACTAAAGTATTATATGCATTTTTTTTAAATTAGTGTAGATTAATAATGAATTACAATTGAGGTGTACAAGTTTAAAATATAAAGTATAAAAATTTAAAAGTAAAATGTTAAAGTTTTGTATGAATTTTTTTTTTAAATTTAGTGTAGAATAAAAATGAATTACATATGAGATGTAAAAGTTAAAATTATAAAGTATAAAAGTTTAAAGTGTACAAAATTAAAGTATGATATTAATTTTTTCTTTAAATTTAATGTATAGTAGTAATGAATTACATATGGAGGTTTAATTAAAATTGTACATATCGAGCATAATGAGCATATGTTCGCTTTTGACCCTCCCTAAATCTAGAAGCCATACATTGAACAGTTTACGCAGGACGTTTGTACTTTTCATTTTCCATGTATCGGGTATTATGTTGAACAATTTTGGTCCTAAGTATGAAAATTGTCTTTGAGCAAGGAATGTCATGGTTTTTGTTGAAACTATTGGATTACTTCTTGAGTGTGGTGTCGTGATAGTGATCGATAGATGGGTAGTGGTGACGTTGTTATGTGTGTGTAATATAATTTTCCTGATATACAGTTGTCTGACATCAAGAACTTGCATTTTTTTTTTAAAGAAAGACAAATATTCCCCGGTTACGAATAACCTGACAATATTTGAAAATCTCCTACTACCATCACAGTAAGCGGAAGATGTTGCTTGTGTCGTAATGGAGGACTTAGCCAGCCGAGGAATTGAACTCACGACGCCTGTGTGAGACCCAAACGCGATGCTAACTCAGCCACTGACCGGTATTTTCTTTGAATAATCCATCACTGGGGTACCCGAAGGGTTTTTTAAGGATGACTCTTATTAGGGATTTCTGCGCTTTTGCCAGGGGGTCAAAATTGTTTTGGCACAACCGCCCCATCCTAAGAATGCATATTCAAGTAAAGAATTACACATGGCATAATATATTGATTTTAGATCTTTTACATATAGAATATTTCTAATAGTCATGAAAAGGTGAGTGAATTTTCTGACTTTTGTGACAGTTGAGTGGATGTGTTCTTCCCATCTCAGGAATTTGTCAAAAATGATTCCTAATTATTTTAAACTATCCACGCATTCTAAGTTATTGCAAGTACAAGTATTTATTTCATTGCAAAGGTGGGCAGTAATGTTTAGAACATCTTTCGGTTGTCCCGCTTGCGTTGCACTGAAACGTATGAATTTGGTTTTATCCGCATTGAGAGTAAGGAGGTTATTGTCTAAGGGTGGGTTTTTTCTTTTACAGAAAATGCTAAATGCAATGCTTATTGTAAAAGTTATCGGTAAAAGTCATAGAAATGAGTTTTTTCATTTGACATTTACCGTTTACTTTTACAGAGAATCTTACAGGCCAGCAAGGGTGCTGTAAATGCTAAATGCTAAGGTAAAGGGAACCAAAATGGCCGCCTTTGTCAGTGACAACTGACAGTTCGGACGTTCAGATGTTATTTTCTTGACATCCATTATCACTATGTCAGCTTCAAGTGAGAGTTCATCAATTTTTGACGATGAAGCCGTTATAAATTATATACCACGATGTGTTAAGCGACATGCTATACGTCGGAATTTTATTCTAATGGATTTTTTATGCCAATTTAGTGTAAATAAAGAAACTGCATTCATTGCTGATATGATATGCACTCCCAGTGAAATAAGTAATGGTTAATAAAATGAAATTACCAACATTTTTAAATCAATTTATCACGTAAATAAAATTAGCAATTGCTTAAATGACTGTCTTTCTCTCCTTAGGAATAACGCTGTTAACCATCTGAACAGTTGTTGACTGTACGGTTTTATGTGACTGGGTCAATACAAAGAGTACTTGGTGATACTACAAATGACAAAAGTACAGTTTGTAAAATAATTTTTTTTTCATTTAATCAAAATTTCACATCAATGCCTAGAAGCGACGTTGAAATGTTGGAAAATAATGTTATATTTCAGGAATTAGCTACATTCCCAACTTCCGATCTCGCTCGCCAGTAAGCGTCAGTAAGAATTTGGAAGTCGACAAAACAATTTTACGGCCGAAACATGCAGCGCTCACAGAATGTTTGACATTTATTGCGTGGGTTGCCACATGAAAAACATAAGTCTACACTTCCCAGTACGAAAATGTGGGGATTTCATTAGTTATCATGTTGTCATCCCCATTAGCAGTTACTTTAGCAATTAGCATCGTCAAAAAACTCATTTTGCCCCAAATGTCAAATGCGCTGCTAAAGTAAACGGTAAAATGCACTGCTAAAGTAATGGCAAATGAAAAAACCCAGCCTAAACATTGCATAACCTTGTTTATACCAATTTCTGGTTTACTATGAATTTCGTTCAACCTTTTTTCCTCATAAATCAATACTGTATCATCAGCAAAGGTGATGATCTGATCGGCAAGGTTACTGTTGGTCCTTGATGTATATATTGAACAAAATTGGCCCTAAAGTACTTCCTTGTAGTACACCAAATACAATATAGGCTGGATCGCTTAGAGTATCATTGATATTAACTCTTTGGTTTCTGTTTTCTAAGTAACTACCCAGCCATTTAAATAGTTGTCCCTGTATACCGATTAGCTGTAGTTTTTTCAAAAGAATTTTATGCGAGATGGTGTCAAAAGCTTTAGCTAAATCCAGGAAGATCGCGATACATTTAATTCCTCCATCGATATTATTGGAGACCATTTTCGTTAGTTTAGAAATAGCATTTTCGGTACCTAATCTTGGTCGGAAGCCATATTATCTCTTAGAAAGTATGTTTTTATGTTCAAGGTAAAGGGTGAGACGGTTCTTAAGAATTTTTTCAATGATTTTTGAGACCGAGTTTAGCAGAGATATTGGCCGGTAATTTTGAATCTGCGACTTATCTCCGTTTTTGTAAATTATTGTAATAATTGAGTGTTTTAAATGATCAGGGAATATGCCCGATTGGAAGCTTAGATAAGAAATGAACGCAATCGGAGGTGCTATGAATGATTTTATTACTTTATGCAGATTTGTTGAGACTTTATCTGGTCCACAAGCATTTGATATCTTAAGGTCGTCTATTATTTTTAAGACTTCGTTTGTTGTTGTTTGGATATTTTCTATTTTATGCTCGAGATTAGAGGTGATTAAGTTCGGTTTCACTTTTATTACATTTTTCCTGCAATGCTTTGAATGTCAGCAAGCAGATCTTGAATTCTATTCTTTCAGGGCATCGGAGGCAATGAAGGTAATCCCTTAGAAGTGGGGTTATATGACAATCTTTAGTTTCACCAGATATCATTCTCGCCGCATTGAAGACGGACTGGATTCTACTGAATTGTTTTTGAGGGAGGCCAGCATATGCACTATTACAATAGTCCATACGTAAGACAACAAAGGAATTTATTAGTGATTTTGCTCCATCGGAGGGAAGATATCTCCTAATTGATTTTACCTGCCTAAGATGGAAAAAACCAGAACTTATAACTTTTGTAATTTGCGATTCAAGAGAAAGAAGTGAAACCAAGGAATTTTATTTCTGTAGAAGGAATTATATCTGTATCCTGAATACGTATTGGATTGGAATCAAGGAGGCCTTGCCTTCCAGGGGAAGCTATCCAAATAAATTCTGTCTTTGCTGGATTAAGTTTGAGTTTATTGACAGACATCCAACTTGAAACCGTATTAATGAAGCTAACTACCTCATTTTTTAGGACGTCTTTTTCATCCGAGGAACAAAATTTAACGACAGACGATCGTCTGCAAATCCTTATGATTCAAAGCCAGCTGAGTGAATGAGGTTTTCAAGACGATTAGTATAGAGAATGAAGAGAATGGGACCTAGGACAGACCTCTGGGGAACTCCAAATTCAATGGGAGTTTCAGGTGAAGTGCATTTATTGAAAGTTACTGAGGCTACTCGTCCAGACAGGTAAGATGTCATCCATTGGAGTATATCACGTCAAACGCCAAATTCGGTATCAAGCACATTTAATAGAATACTATGATCTACCGCGTTAAAAGCCGCATTCATATCAAGAACAGATACTAAAGCCAACTTACCTGATTCCATCCCGATGATCAAGTCTGAAATTATTCGCAATAGAACAGTTTCCGTTGAATGAAACTGTCTACAAGCAGATTGATTGGCAATGATTTTCTCAAGAAATTTTAACGGAAATGGTATGTTGGATATAGGCCTGTAATTATCCGTATTGTCAGTATCAAGATTTTGTTTCTTTAGAATCGGAGTAATAATAGATTTTTTCAGTTATTTACAGTATTTCGGTACAAGTGAATTTACTAGTGACTTCTGGATAATTGCGGTAATTACAGGCGCTATATCGGTAGGTATGGGATCTTGAGCGCATTGCTTGTTTGGACAAGACATCACAGCTCGCGTGACATCTTCTTCCGCTACTGCAGCAAACATAGTGAAATCGTCATAGAGCGGTTTAGTGAAGTAGGCATGTAGAGCGAATGAACGCAGAAAGGAGTGTAAGGAGAATATATGACGCGATTTTGAATGGAAGAAGAAGCCGGGGACGTCCGAGGAAGACATGGCATGATCAAGTTAATCAAATACTTGAGTCGGAAGTGTCAGAAGTCGGAATAACAGAATAGAAGCAAGAAGTGCATGCCAATATCGAGTTATTTGGCGGTTCGTCCTCTCTGTCTACCCCTGCGGCGAAACGGCGTGATGGTTAATTAGTTAGGATAGAATTTTTTGAACAATTTGGTTTTTAAGAACCGTTTGAACTTTGCTAAATTCTGAATATTAGCAATATTTGGGGGAAGCTTATTCCAGATGACCGGGCCGGATTTGTTTGGCCAGATTTGTACTTTGTTTGAGATTAACACATTCTTAACGCTATGCGCTATTTACGTGTCCGTTATTCAGAAATTATTGCGGTTTTTTTATGACTGTGTTGTATTTATTTTACTTTGCTGTCGGTACTTACGTGTTTTAAAAAAAAAAATTAATAAAATATTAAAATATTGCAGAGGTAATATTAATTATTATTTTAAGGTCATTTTATAGATATCTTCGAGTCCTAAAATTCATTTTATAAATATTTTCCAGGCTTAAAAATTATAAGTATTTCAATAAATACCAATTCTTCTTGTGCAACCAATCTTCTAATAAATGTAACATCAATAGAAAAGGAGCAACAAATAGCAATGTAAAACTATCATCTCCATAAAAAAAAATTCTAATAAAACTGTGTTCATCTGAAGCGAACTGCCAGGTAAGTATGTTTTTCTGTATCTGTTTGTACATAATTAGTTAAGGCATATTTGTACAGCGCCCTTGAGGTGACTTTTCATAAAAACGGCGCTATAGAAATCATCCAATTATTATTATTATTATTATTATTAAATAGTCCACACTCCATAATGTTTGTATTGATTCATCTGCAGTGACTGTGGAGAGTTAAGATTCCGTAAATTTGTACTTCGCCCCATTATGTTTGTAAATAATCCCTTTGTAATCCTTTCCCGTTCCTCTCATCCATTCTGTTTTTATTTGCTTCTGACAAAATAAACACCCGACCGATGGCTGTCTACGTCTGTCTACCGCCTGTTGCCCACTGCGCACAGCACCCTGCCCATTGTGCACTGCCACAACCATTTCACTGTGAGGAATGCATTAATGTTTCAAAGATCTATGTAATTTTAATAGAAGATGGGTCAGACTAAATAAGCATTATGGCTGTAACTATTACCATTATCGTTCTCAGCGGTGAATATGTAATATTGAGGTGGGTGCAGTTAGCGCAGTTAATAGGTTTCGACCCTCCTAATAAATACGATATTATTACAATAATATTACAATCCCTGTGTATTGGGAGTTTGCTCTGAAATAAAAATAACGGGATTAGTAGGTATTATTATATAATATCGCCATGGGAGCGCTTTGAAACGTTGCAAAATAATTTTCAACAAACTTAGATAAATTACACTAAAATTCTTAGCTATTTTTATTGGTGAAATTGATTACATTTTTTATAATTTCTTCAAAAGATTGGTATTCACTTTGTGACGTCATTATTAATAAATCTATTAATAATGGTTACTTTGTAATCACCACTTTATTAATACATACGTATCAACATGTTTCGAAAGCGATGCTTTCCTCAACAGGAATATACAGAATATATATTTTTTTCTGTATTATGTATTATATATTCCTGATAAGGAAAGCATCGCTTCCGAAACATGTTGATATGCATATATTAATAAAGTGGGGAGTATAAAGCAATTTTTTAGTCATTTATGAATATATTTTAATTTAAATCACAATACTACACTTTTCCTTTAATAAATGCTTGTGTAGAGAAGCGGAGTGTACGTATTGCAATTACGTGTTTACATGATAATGTTACAGGTTTGGTGTTTTACGTAATGGAAAGAAGTATTGATTTACTAGTACTTGAATTTATCGTATAGCATCACGGTATAATCTTGTAGGCATATATAATAATAATAATAAGGATGATTTGTATAGCGCCGTTTTTGTGAAAAATCACCTCAAGGGCGCTGTACAAATGTTAATTGAAATTCTCTACCTAATTAGGTACAAACAGATACAGAAAAACATACTTACCTGCAGCTGGCAGGTCGCTTCAGATGAACACAGTTTTTAAGAAAATTTAAGCTTACAGCTGCTATTTTATCCCCCTTCTCTATTGATGTTACATTTATTAGAAGATCGCATTTCTTCAATTTATGGATGCGATTGTCTGAAAAGATGAGTTTTTAGGTTAGTTCTGAAAATGTGTGCGAATTTGTACGTATACGAGTATGTGTGTATTGTTATTCGTTTGTTAGATTGTTGGATATTTTTAAGCTTATTTTAAAAGTGTTTTTTTAAATGCGTTTGAGAGTTCGTTACTATCTTTTATTTTTCTAATGTTTCCAGGTAGATTATTAAAGTAACGTACGAGTGAAATGGTGTAGTGCAAGTGAGGTATTAATTTTACCTAGTGAGAATGCGAATTTAAATCTTGTCCGATTTTCTGTGATGAAATGGTACTTTCATTTTTCTTTCAGTATTTCAAGTTTTTTTTTTTAACCCTTGATACCTTACCTTCGTCACATCGACGAATACGCGATACCAAAAATGCTGTCCCTTTTTGCCACGCATGCCCATGATCGTATCATCCCTTGTCAACTCAGTGCTCACCGGTGATGGTATGGATAGGGATATTTCCCTAGATATACGGCAGGAAAAATTAACCTTCCTTCTTCCATTAAAATTAATGGAAGAAGGAACCACAAAATCTAGGGAAATTTAAAACCCTGGCTTAAAGCAAAACTTCCTCTTTTATATTTTGATAATTTTACTGGGATTGCTAATAAACTTAAATAATGGTTGTTAAAAATAATATTCTTATGATTTTCAACACTGACTGAAAGATACGATAATAATATTAAAAAATCATCAATTTTTTGGTAAAACATTTCATAGGTACCTCCTACCTACTCTCAACATTGTTTTTTAAACACAGACAAGAAAAATTCGTTCGATGAGTTTTTGGGTTGTAACGTTTTTTTCCATGATACAAGAAATTGGCACTTGTAAAATAATTACATAATTTTCAGAAAACTAATAAATAAAGTTAAAGTTAAAAGAGTTTCATTTTATGGTACTGTAGCATGTGTTGTAAATTTAAAAAAAAACGTATGAAAAAACAATAGCCGTTTTCTGGGCAGCTTCCAAAAAAATCCCCCAGGGAAGACGATCTTCCTATCAATGATGAAAGCTGTATCATTCGACTTAATTTACGAATTCGGTTCCAATTCCGAGTTCAGTCACAAGAACTCGATTCCTTGGATTCGGCTGTTCCGTCAGAAATAAAACAAATTTCAAGTCATAAATATACAATATCAGAAAGCAATGGGACTTACTCCTGACATACAAGTAGGTGCTATATATACCATAGATTTAGTTTTAGTTTTACCAGTCTGAAGATGCCCGTTATAGGGTGAAACCGGTCTTTTTATTAAAAAAAAATTCAAATTTAAATGGAATTCCATAATGAATTGATAGTTTCAAAATTAGAAATAATATATATTACGAAGTGTTGGTGTATGGGAATGTATGTAAAGTATCACTCTGCAGCAGTCTGATCTCTGTCAAAATAATCTGCCCGCCACTTGTTGTATTCCCTATCTGCCGAGCATCTGAATTCCGAACACTCGCTCCCCGCTCATCAGATTAGTATTGTTGTTCGATCGATCAATCAGAATAGACCGTTTAAACAATGAATCCTTGTATATTTCCGTGGATGCCTTTCACAATAATATCATTATATCCTAAAGTCACCGAATAATCATTTGTCAGAGTATTAAATTTGGTCAGGGGAATGGATTTAACCTGGAGTTGTTGAACAGCTCCGAAATAGCATATATCTCTCAGCTGACAGAACTGAAGATAATGAGATTATTGAGTAATGAATTACTAGAGAGAGGTCTGGTGATTTCTCAGTCGGACGCGTCGCACGCTGGGTTATGCCATCTAATGGACTAGTGATGAGTCGTTAATGAGCTAACCGTTCATTTATGCCTGCTCATTTTGATGAGCCGTGGACGTACGACTCCTGGTAAACCGTACCAGGGCTCAATTGAACTGTTACTCTTTTTAAACGTATCTTGTATGTTCGATAGTATTCTTAGCATTTCTACGATGACGAATTTTTAAATAAGGTCCTTAGTTCTAATTTGTTTATAATCATCGTACACGTGTCTAATTTCTACAAGGTTAAAAAATGTCCACGATTATGGGACTTGCAATTATAATTTGCCTTCATGATCCATCTTAAGGTATATGTTTTCAAGGCTTCACACATTCGTGAGTAGAGATAAGAATAATTAAGGAATTTCTACGTGTGATTTATACGCATAGCAGTCTGGGATCTGGACGCTTTGTCCCTTCACCTATACGCTGGAAGCTGGGAGACGTATGAGCTGAGAGTCGTATGAACTAGAGTATGAGCTCATAAACTGGGAGTCGGCTCTTAATATGTGCCGGCTCTTAAATGAGCCGTCGTTCAATTGAGTCGTACTTTTGAGTCGTACTAAAATATTGAGCTGGTACCGTGACTCCCGCTCTTAACAAAATGAGTCATGACCCATTCCTATAATGAACACACACGAGTTGAATTATTCGTCTCTCATATATTGTGTTGCACCTTTTGTTTTTACATTTATTCAAACGCGAATGAATAATATTTATAATTACAGATATTAAAGAAAGGGTTGAACCTGAAAAATGTACGTGTTTCATAGAATATCTACGATATATTCGTAGTTATACTAAAACATACGAGTATAGGCATCTATCGTTAAACATAGAGGCATCTATCGTTAAACATATAGGAATCTATCGTTAAACATAGAGGCATCTATCGTTAAGCATAGAGGCATCTATCGTTAAACATATAGGCATCTATCGTTAAACATATAGGCATCTATCGTTAAACATATAGGAATCTATCGTTAAACATAGAGGCATCTATCGTTAAACATATAGGCATCTATCGTTAAACATATAGGCATCTATCGTTAAACATATAGGCATCTATCGTTAAACATATAGGCATCTATCGTTAATCATATAGGCATCTATCGTTAAACATATAGGCATCTATCGTTAAACATATAGGCATCTATCGTTAAACATATAGGCATCTATCGTTAAACATATAGGCATCTATCGTTAAACATATAGGCATCTATCGTTAAACATATAGGAATCTATCGTTAAACATAGAGGCATCTATCGTTAAGCATAGAGGCATCTATCGTTAAACATATAGGCATATATCGTTAAACATATAGGCATCTATCGTTAAACATATAGGCATCTATCGTTAAACATATAGGCATCTATCGTTAAACATATAGGCATCTATCGTTAAACATATAGGCATCTATCGTTAAACATATAGGAATCTATCGTTAAGCATAGAGGCATCTATCGTTAAGCATAGAGGCATCTATCGTTAAACATATAGGCATCTATCGTTAAAGAGAGGGAGACAAGTTTTTTCAATATTAACCGAAATCAATAATTTAATTGCTGTACAAAATTTGCACATATTCGTATTTTTCAGCTACTTACTTATTTACCGTAGTAGTTTACCGTAAACAATATAATTATTATCCTCAGACATTCACTACATACAAATAATTTATTTTTTAATGCGTAAATAAAACACAGTATTATAATATAATTATCTACTTATTAGTTACCGCGGGCAGCGACGAGTAGACCCCTATGTTATGTACGTATAAAACACAGTATTATAATATAATTATCTACTTATTAGTTACCGCGGACAGCGACGAGTAGACCCCTATGTTATGTACGTATAAAACACAGTATTATAATATAATTATCTACTTATTAGTTACCGCGGGCAGCGACGAGTAGACCCCTATGTTATGTACGTATAATAAATAATTGATAACTACCTTCTTGCATCTCGGAGGAGGAGGCTGTGAATAATTACAATAGACAAGATGATCCAATGTTGCACAATAACATAACATAATAAATAACGTACTTGAAGTACTTTGTGTAAAATTAGGCTTGCGAAAAGACATGCTTTTTTTAGTGCTTCTAGAATTTATAATTTACCATCTACAGAAATGTAAGTGTTCAAACATTTCGTCTTTAAACACACACAAAAATTTTGTAAAAACTGAATAAAAACCCATGACATCAACCTTTTCCGGCTATAATTGTATATTTTCCCTATTTTCTGTTTTTTGATTTTTTTTTTCTTATCTACCCAATAATTTTTTAACTTACCTTCAAAATCCATGTATTTATACAAATATGGTTTTTTCTCACAACAAAAAATTTATTAAAGTAAACAATCAAAAATTTTATCTGGTTTTCTTTTACAATCTTATTAATATTATACAGTTATTATTTTTATGTAAATACTCGGTTAATTTGTAAACTTGTAAATATATAGATTTAAGCAATATGTATGTGTATATAAGTAAATATTTATAAATAAATATAAAAATAAATTATCCCATGAAAAAGAAACTATTTTTTTAACTGCCACTGACTATTACACAAGTATACCCGCACCCTAGCCTTGCCTATGTGGGATTTTATGCTATATATTCAATGCACATACATTTATATACATGTATTCATCTATATATATAATATATAATTGAACATAAAAAAATGTTTATAACCTTTCTACCTATGTTTATATAAATGTATGTATCAAAAAATGTATTAATAAACAAACAAAAAAACATGGTTATGGTACAAAATAATATAGGTAATACCCTAAAAAAATAATATTACAAACCGAATACAAATATCTTGGGTTAATATTATAAACCCATAACCGAGCTGTCGCGATAGTTCATTGTTGAAACACTTGGATCAATGTGACATATTTAGCGAACTTTCTAAAGCCGTTCGAACATAATTATCTGTAAATTGGTCATTCGCTGTGGAAAGTTAACACCGGACTAGATCGGCTGATAATGGCTTCCCCATCACTTGCACTGGCAGAGCTTTTAACTTCACTCCCTCATCACTACCACTTATCGGATGGACACATTAAGGTTAGGACATTTAGTGCCTGCATAATTCGGATCGACACATTTTATGAAAGCTGTAAAATGCTCATGGCAAACATCATGGTCATCTTCGGATACAAAATAAATCGCACGTTATCAGTCGCCATGAGTAAAATATATGTCTCAATATCTTGGAATTACATTTACCAGACTCACAGTTTAATGATAATAATAATAATAATAATAATCGGATGATTTTTATAGCGCCGTTTTTGTGAAAAATCACCTCAAGGGCGCTGTACAAATCTTACTTCCTATTCTTACATTATTCCTATATTATATCTATTACATTTTTTTTTTTGGACAGGCTATCATTACACATTATTTATAGACCATATAAAGAGATGCAGTTAAATTATCAAAACTAAATACGGCTTGATCTAAGTTTTCACACATGTTAAATTGAGAAAAAAAAAGCTAACTGTATTTATTCCTTACGATATATTGCAAAACGCTAATACAAATGATAGGAGTTATGTGAAGTTAGGCGGCGGCGGAACTGATCCATATCCATATCCAATTTTCTTTGTCTTTGTTGGTGACGCCCCTGGGCGGCCTGACGGGACGCTTGATGTTGGTCTGCCCGTAAGCCAGGTAGCGCTTGTCGGCCGGTTTCAGGATCTGGAAAGAGCACACCAGCGTGTCGTCCATTTCTCGCCCCAGCCGGTGGTGTCCTTGTCGGGGTCGGACTACAGCAGGTCGCAGAGCAGCCTGGTCGGGCACGTCCGTGGGCCTCATGATGCACCGGATCTGCTCTGTAGACTGGAGGTCAGAACTCAGGTCGCCGTGACAGAAGATCTTCTCGTCAAATGTCTTTTCCTATTGCGCCTTTCTCGTCAGCCACGAAATCTAATTTTACGGGTTGCGGTTGTGGTACAACGTTCAAGGTTATACAAGGATATCTTTTTGCAGCTATTAAATGGTCCAAAATAACACATTCACTATTAAGTTTGCGTTGTGTAGCCCGGTCGTAAACGATATTGTTTACAATCACCATTGTTCAAAGAATAACATTGTAAATCATCCCTTCACTTTGGACACTTCCCTAGGCTTTTAACAGTCAAAGGTCTTTTAACCAGCACATGTGGCGAACGCCTTCGACCGATGACCGATGCTTTTGGGTTAATTTAGAACAACGTGACAGATTTGAACTTAAAATGTTTGGGTTTTTATTTGATTTTTTATTATAAACTTGATTTAAGCCCGAAACAGCCACACTAAAATTATATGATTTTTATAAATGTAACCTATAAATTATTGCGGTTATTTTACGCTATTTTAACACCGGAAAAATTAAGAACTTAGCAATATTTCCCAGATAAACTTGAGCGCTTATAAAAAGCTGCCGGCTGCTACGAGAGCGCCAAAATACTGTGCTCTCGTACAATAATTTCTTGAACATGGTATTCGCAGTTGGGATAATGCATTACAAATACTGGAGCCTTTAGCATAGATCCAAAAACTATTCTTTGAAGGTTGTTCTAAAAATTTTTAGGGAACTAAATTATCAAACTTAATATCCTGCTGTATTTCAAAAGTGTCCATATGTTAGAAGAAAGAACATGCACTGGGGTCTTAAGACAAACACATGTAAAATCTTTTCCTATCCCAGATTGTAAAACATCCTATAGACGAAGACGTTTTAAATATAATGCCGTTAAGCTATTCAATTCCCTAACTAGTAACATAAGAAATACGCAAACAAAAGTTAGTTTTTAAAACAACCATTGATCACCTTCAATAATCCTGTCCATCGTTATTATTTCATAATTCATAATGCCTAGAGTACGAGTATGAGTATGTTATATAGACTTTATTCCTATTTTATTTAAGTTCAAATAAGTACATAAATAGGAATGGAAGAAGAATCCGGGGATATGGCACAATCAAGTGAATCAAAAACTTGAGTCGGGCCATGACAGAAGTCTGAATAACAGAATAGAATGTATGAAACGATATATGAATGTGAATGAAGCAAGAAGTGTATGCCAAGTTCGAGTTATTTGGAGGTCCGTCCTCTCCGCCTACTCCTGCGGGAAAATGGCGTGGTGGATAACGTTTTATTTCTTTAGTTAATCAATTTGTGGAATCATTTAATGTTTTATTTACTTCGCAGTAAATAACGATGGTCCATAATATATTATGGTCCATATTGAATCTGGATTTGGCCTTTACCATTTTTTTCCAAACCAAAGGCTTACAGGAAATATAAATTTGACTTAGACGATAAGTTATGATCACAGGGGTTGCTGATAAATTTGCGAGGATGCTGAATCTGTGCATGAACCATCAGACAAGACTGCAACGTCTCATTGAGCACTAATAATAATAATAATCGGATGATTTTTATAGCGCCGTTTTTGTGAAAAATCACCTCAAGGGCGGTGTACAAATATTAATTCCTATTCTTATATTACATCTATACTACAAATTTATTTTTTATTTTTTCACATTATTTTCTCTTTTTGGACAGGCTATCATTACACATTATTTATAGACCATATAAAGAGATGCAGTTAAATTATCAAAACTAAATACGGCTTGGTCTAAGTTTTCATACATGTTAAATTTAAAAAAAAGAGGCTAACTGCATTTATTTCTTACGATATATTTCAATACGCTAATACAAATGATAGAGTGATTATTTCCATTATATTCAAGAATGTATTTAAGCTAAGATAATCAATTATTATCCATATATTTTTAGGATAAATAACACAGAATACTTTTAAGAGGAAGGAGCGGCGGGAGAGGATGGTGGCCGGGGGGACTGATCCATAGGCCCCTAAAAACCTTCTTTGTCTTGGTGACGCCCCTGGGCGGCGTGACGGGACGGATTGGTGTTGGTCTGCACGTACGCCAGGTGGCGCTTGTCGGCCGGCTTTAGGATCTGGAAAGAGCGCTTCAGCGTGTCGTCCACTGACATCATTGCACCTGCATTATCGAATTCCCCGCAGAAGTTGGGCGCCGAGAAGTGGGTGACCAGTTGCCTCTTGGCAAAGAACTCATACCCCGATGCACCCGGCAGATCAGTCGTGCTTGTTGAAGAACTTGGTCTCTATCTCAATGAGTAAAGGTGAAGGTGAAGCTCGTTCTCACACCAGCCGTCGGTGTCCTTGTTGGTGTCGGACCACAGCAGGTCGCAGAGCAGCCCCTGATCGGGCACTTCCCTGTTGTATACAATATTTTTTACAACCACCGTAGTCCGAAAAGCCAATGTAAATCGCTTTTGGCACTTTAATAGTATATGTTGCGAGGACCTTCGACAGATGTGATCGATGCTCGACGCGTTAATTCAGAAGAACGAAACAGATTTCAACTTATAATATTTGAAATATTTGGGTTTTTATTATAAATTTGATTTAAGCTCGAGACGGCAGCACTAAAATTATGAAATGATAATATAGTCTCCTTTCATGAAAGCAATCTTCCCAACAAGCCCTCCATTGATATGCTTGGTGTAACCATAAGTGACCAGCTCAGGTACGGGGGCTTCATCGAAGGCCGAGTGAAGTTAGCCTCTCAGAAGCTGGGCGTATTGTACCGAGCCCACAGACACTTTAATAGTACACAACTGCTGACCCTGTACAAATCTCAGATGCGCCCCACCGTAGAATTTGGCAGCCACCTCTGGTCAGGGGTCCCAAAATATCTGAAAAAAACCCTTGACTCTGTGCAGAAACGGGCGGTCCGTTTGATAGATTCGCCTGTCTTAACAAACGGGTTGCAATCTTTGGAGCACAGACGTCAGGTGTGAATGCTGTCCTTGTTCTACCGGTATTTTAATAGAAGATGCTCTGAGGAACTAGCGTCATTGTTCCCTTGGGCACCGGTGCATAGTCGGGAAATACGCCAAACGCTCGCCCAACATTTGCACACGGTTGACATTTGTCACATGATAACGAGTCGCTTCTACGATTCATTCTTGTGTTCAACAGCTCGGCTGTGTAATGATCTGCCGGCCTCTGTGTTTCCTCCATCCTATAACATGGGTCTCTTCAAGACCCAAGTTCACTCCTTCCTATCGTCGAAAAGACCCTCATAGCATCCCCAAAGATGATATAGGCCTTGAGGGAAATTATTTCCCTCAGGGTCTCCTGTGTGAAGTTACTTTAAAAAAAATGTAATTTTTATAAATTTAACCTAAAAATTATTGCGGTTATTTTATGCTATTTTTACACCGGGAAAATTAAGAACTTCCCAATATTTCCAAGATAAACTAAAAGCGATTATAAAAAAGCAGCCGGCCACCACGAGGGCGCCTAGACTAGGCTCCGGCCTCTCAGGTTCCCTGGACCCTGGGCTCTCGGGGAGGGGTAAACATTTGGAAAGGAGAATGGGTAGCAGGGATGGTAAGTAATGATCAATAACAATAAAAATAAATCAATTAAAAATTATTTTGTTTTCACCACTTTATTAATATCTACATATCAACATGTTGCGAAAGCGATGCTTTCCTCATCAGGAATATACAGAATACTAAAAAATAATAATGTCAAATATAGACAAATGATAAACATATATCACAATAATGTAAGAATAGACAAATTATGAACATAAACAAAAAATGATGAATGTTGGTAATAATCAAAAGTTTTAATAAAAAAAATATTGTAAAACATTGAACAAAAATTTTATATTAGAAATTAACAAATAAAATTAACGATACAGTGCCTGGTTAGTGGTATAAATAGAGGCTAAAAACAGCAATTTCTCAGTCGTTAGGGTTTTGTATCCAGTTACGATCTTTTCCCTAAAAACTCATGAAAATGTAATATTAAACTCAGTCAACTAAATAAAACCATCAGATGGTGATAGTAATAAGGCCAAAGTGCTGCAGTACTAGTTAGTTAGAAACATGAGGGGTATTGCTATAAGCCCCAGCTAGTAATAGGTTTACGAAAGAATCCATCAAATCAAAAAAAAAACAATTTCTCCGTCGGCCAGCAACGCTCAAACCGACAACACTTCTGCTCCCTTAAACCGCCCTACCTCGCTCTACTTCTACCGAATTGCTTTCTTCTTCATTCTGACCACTGCTGACCCTGGATCCCCCCCCCCGGACTACCACCACCCACTAGACTCAGACCCTCGCACCACCATGGACAAGGCCCGCAGAACATGATTCTAATTTTTAGGACTTACACAAATTGGGATTTTTGCATCTTGTACAAGTCTGAGGTTTGCACAAAAGGGAGTTTTGTGCAGAAACAAAAATCGTTATTTTACCTAGGTTTTGAACAATAGAGAGTTTTGTGCAGATTAATAGGAGTCGTCATAAGTCGGTATCGTTCCTCCTTGCAGAGGGAACGATAGGTTGTGTTTCCCTCCCTTCCAGCACTCTCCGCAGATCAGGATCACCTGCCCCTACAGTTCATCTGTGTGCCACATGTCTGGTACATTAGGTGTTCCTTAAATCTAATACTAAAATTTCTCGAAGTCTTTCCTGTGTAAAAAAGTTACAATCGTTACAAATTAATTTACATAATAATAATATTTGGATGATTTGTATAGCGCTGTTTTTGTGAAAAATTGCTTGATTTTAGTTAAATAGAGGCATATTTTATGATGGGTGGTACAGTACAAGGATTCAATTAGAATTTACTATCCTAAATGTGATAAGAAACGGATTGAAGGATGAGGCTTCGAATAATAAAAAAAAAGATAAGTGTAATTAGGATACATAGGCATTACAAGAGTGGTACTCGCAGGAATATTGAATTTAAAAATATGAATGTCTGAAAGGATTTAATTTAGACCGAAATTCTGTTGAACTTGTTATTCATCTTAGTTCATATTTAAACAAAAAAAGTCTAATTCGTCCTAATTGCGTATTCAGGTAATTCTTTATGGAATTATAATGAAATCAGCACATTCTTAGTTCAATGGAGAAACATGTCAAATGTTTCCGGTTGGAACTGAATAAATGTAACCATTTACACCTATGATATGATAGGTTGATAAATTACTTACATGTTGCATCTATTGTTATATTATAGGTGGACAAAATAACTTTTCATCGGAGCGATGTCTTTATGAAAAAAAATCAAATCCAGTTTTCTCAAAATGAGGTATTTTGAGTTAGTTTCTTATTGATTGTATCGATTTACTCGTTTAAAATTTAAGCGATCAATTAACGTCCTACAATATATCATCAACTATTCGGCTGCAATATGGCATCAAATTGCTTTCATTGCACAATTAAAATTCTTGACTCTTTAATTAACCCCTTAAACGCCGAAAATTTTTAGTTGTCAGATGAACAAATCATTTGACAGAGCAAACCAGACATTAGACATACTAATATACATTGACACATGTCTCCTTACTAAGTGGACGTCCGAGTAGATACACACTAGATGTGAGTAAAATAACGGGAAACCGTTTTTTCGTAACCGTTTTAGTTTTGTAACGGTTGTAAAGGTTTCGCGGTTTTAAAAAAAAAACGTATAATTAGGCCCTCGTTAAAAGAAAACCACGTATATCAGTAGGCCCGGAGACGTAATCAAATTGGCATCTTAATTTGAATAAGAACCACTTTTTTTTTTTAAATTAACTACGTTCAAAAATGTTTTAATGAACAAAAAAATTTAGAAACGATATTTTTCAATCTCTTATACTTCTAGATGTTATGAATAATAATAATTTAAATGGGATACAATTCTTGAGTCATTGCAGTGCAGAATAAGTATAGGTAAGCAAGCCGCAGCACAGACACCAAATATATGCAATTCATCTGTGGTTTAATGTCTTAATGGCATAATAATGACTTAGAATAACAGGCATGAGCCTAAGCCAAAAGCAACATCTAATGGAAGATCTTTATGGATTCGTTGTAGCACATAATATGAAGATGTTCTAGATAAACAACTATGTTGTGCCTCTGTACATGATAGATAATTCATGGGTTGTAAGTCATATTTATATATATAGTATTGTTCTAACTTTTCCCCATTTTCAGACTTCCGCCGGCCAAGCCGAAAGTGACCTTGGCGCCCTATCCATTCGAAACGCCTAAAGGTTCATTTTAGCTTAAATATAGTATT